>PNEQ01018317.1:0-17191 GCA_003012365.1 Medauroidea extradentata | reverse complement strand
TATATTTCCTGCATTCCTCATGTAATAGGATTTGATAAAAACTGCTATTTAAATCTAATGTTGTGAAATACTTAGCCCGCCCCAAATGCTGTAAGGCTGCTTCCACAGTGGGTAACGGGAAAGGGTCTACCGGTACTCTCTCATTCAATTTTGCGTGATTCACCACTAATCTAAAATCTTTACCTCCCGGTTTACTGATCAAAAATCCGGGTGACGAAAATTCCGAGGTAGATGGAATTACCACCCCTGCTTTTAACAGTTTCTTTATCTTATTCCGGTAACATTCCAATTTAACAGGAGAACACTGAAACGGCCTACACCTAAAGGGAGTTTTATCAGAAAGATGGAACTGATAAGGGAGAATATCACATTTCCTGATTTTCTCGGTAATCACATCGCTATAATCACATACAATGTTTTGCACATCACGCTCTCTGCTAGTTCCTTCTTCTGTAACAGGATATATTTTCACAATATTTTGACATTCCAACGTTATTTGAACATCAGGAAGAAAATCGAATGTTAAGGTGCCACTCCTAAAATCTACCTTCGCTTGCACAGTGCCTAAAAAATCCAAACCTAACACAGTGTCGACGCTCAATCCTTTGACTACCGCAAAAATAAAGTTCCATGACAATCCAGCCATTTTGAAATGCAATTTTACTACGCCTTCGCAAGTCAGCTCTGATCCATCGGCAGTATCAAAACTTGCCCCTTAAGGTCGCGTCTACTTTCATAAGGCGCTCCCATAAAACCCAACTTATTAAGCTTCTCGTGGCTCCCGAATCTACCAACGCCCATTCGTTCACATTTTTTCCTCCATTTCCCCATTGCACCATAAGCATATTTCCCTTAGGTGCGTGCTTATCACAGCGCGACTTCCGGTGTCCCTTATGTGCGTGCTTATCACTGCGCGACTTCTGGTGTACGAGGGCTACGAGGTTGCACCTCCCTCCCGCCCTTACTCGTTTCCCGGACACTGTCCCCTCAGATGTCCAATTTTATTACATTTGAAACATCGGCGTTCTTGCACGTTAAGTCTGGCCTTCCTACATTCAGCCACCCAATGGCCCCTCCCGCCACAATTTGCGCACCTTCCTACCCTCCTCGGGTTACGCAATTCATCACGCTCCTGCGCCTCAACTAATATCACGCGATCGTGATTACGTCCCCTTTTACTCCCTGAACCCTTGGCATCCGACGAAAACTCCTTGAAATATTCTCGCCTTGTTTCACCACGACCCTGGATGTTAACAGCTAACTTTTTTAATTCCGTCAAAGACGTTGGGTATTGGCACAAATTAGGTACATTCGGCCCTTGTCATAGGAGAGATGTTTTCCATAATCAATGTGATCAGATCCCTTTCTTCTCTCATTTCCCCCAAGGCCCTGCTATAGTTCACGACCGATTCTACAAAGGCAATAAAGGTTTCGTCGGGCCTTTGAAACCGTTCTATATGTCGTTTAACGCACCTAAAATGGACACCTGCAGGACACATTCGATCTAATACGCCCCTGTGAAAACTATACACACTGCAGCAGTCCTCACTTGACAGAACTTCTGCCAAAACCTCCGCCAAGGGTCCTACGCATTTGATCGCTAATCTGGCCAATAAACTTTTTTCGGGAACCTGATTTAAGTCTGTTATTCTCAACAATTTAATCAAAAAATCAAGGACGTGATCAACTTCCCTGCTGTCAACGCAAGGCAACGTCTTGATCAAATCCATCTCTCATTATTTTCCCTAGCAATTACCTTATCTATCCGCGCTATTTCTTTCCGCCTCTCTTCCTCCTCTTTGAACCAAGTGATAGCCCTTTGACGTAACTCTACGGCGGTTTCATCTTCCGCCACTACGATGCCCCGTTCATTCAAATACATAACCAAGTCGGCCCGCCCCAATCGATACAAAAAATCCGACGGTGCAGACATACTTAGGGACGTAGA
Source organism: Medauroidea extradentata (assembly GCA_003012365.1). Lineage (NCBI taxonomy): Eukaryota > Metazoa > Arthropoda > Insecta > Phasmatodea > Phasmatidae > Medauroidea > Medauroidea extradentata. The sequence goes on along the minus strand of PNEQ01018317.1, from coordinate 15,243 downwards.
TGTGCCGTGAATTTCAATTGCCGTAAACAAACAGCCCAATACAAAAATCCCTACTTGTACTAACATTCCCTTACTCAAGAACGATTGTCTTACCAGAATTCGGCCGCTTGCCCCAGAAGGGAGCAGAGTGGCGCAGTGAATTTGAGCAGTTTTCAGTAGAAATTACTCCCAAAATAAGTTACCAGCTCCAAATACACAAGGGGCAAGAAAAAAACCATGTCCACTAACCAACGCTTATAGCTCATTAGTGACCAGGACCTTGTTTGACACATCGTTCTTGAGCAAAGAAAACACAAAATAGTTTAAATCTCATGTAATAACCAATTCCAGAAGTAATTCTCCTTTACACAAGAGTTACATTCGTGTCCGCAACATGCCATTAAATATCCATGAACACTGATAAAATTACAATTTATATTACAATGCATAAAGAATCTCTCATATTATCGATGAGCCTGATGTACATACAAGTGCACTTTAATCCACTCCTTTGACCATCGCCCCCATTTGACTCGTGGGCAGCTATGCTTTACCACTCACTCACTGATGCTCGCCACGTTTCCTCCCCAAAAATGTAGAGTTATTTTCACAAAGTTAAAACCATTTGGGCCCAGAAATCGACCTGTTGCGTCCCGCATGCGGTGTTAAACCAAGCGCGAGCTATCACTCACTACAGTGTCGTCGCTAAAGACTTCGACAGCCCAACTGCCGGTGTAACCCAATTTACACTCACTCGGGAAGGCGACGAGGGAAACTGTCTCCTAAGGGAATTGGTCACTCACCAAAATCCTCGATGATCCTTATCGGGTAAGGACTCTCACCACTCCCGGAGCAGAAGAGATCACTTAATGTCCTCCTTCAGCACAAGCTGCGCTTGCGTACTTCTCGCCCCCCTGCTCATCCATTCTTCTACCGTGCATAACCGTCAACCAAGACACAAGCCCATATCCCGGAGCTCGTGGAGTGAGCTGCTCGACTTCCCACCTGAAAGTGACTCCTCTCTCTCCGCGCCGCGACACCGCGGCTCGCTCGCCTCGCTAGCGCCCCTGCCGCCGGCCAGCGGAACTCGACCCCCCTCCCTCCAGGTCCCCCCTCCATGGCCAGTGGAGCGGAAGGTCCGGCGGGGAAGGGGAGGCCAAGGCACCGTCAACCGGGGCGATCCCTCTCTCATTAAGAGGCGGCCGAAGCCAGCCTCGGGGTTCATATCAAAAAGGGGCAAACAGACACACTGCTCTAGGCCCCAAAAACTCAAAACTCACGAAAACCCTACAAAAGAAACTCAAACCCCACAATAAGGCAAACCCAAGAAAAACCCACCTAAGAAACAAGAGCACCCGTTCAGATTCATGAAAATAAATTACACTGAATCACAAAATAAGTACTTTTTAAGGTGAGACATTTTGTTTTTAAAAAAATTCAGTTTGTTACCGGCTCTAATGTAAACAAATATGGCTGATGCCATGCTCCTGCTTAAGTATTAGTACACATTAGAGTATTTTATTCTCAATTCAAGGTATTAAAATTATCACAAATTACATACTGTAACTGAATAAATAAAAAATAAGTAAGCAAAGTGAAATATCAATTTCACAGATGCTGCAAAATGTCTGTTATAATCTAGTAAATTTCATTACAGAAATAATGAGTACAGAAAATATGGTTGCGTATTACTGAGAAAGGATTTATATGTCATGAAAATAGCAAGAATATTAGATAACTAAACCCAAAAAATTCAAGGACTTTCAAGGACTGGATTAAATCAAGGACTCCTCAAGGCCTTTTAAGGACATGGTCAAAGTTCCAAAGTGCCATTGCAGCAAATTGTGTGTCAAAATAAACCAAAAAATACATTCAGACAACTACAAAGTAAACAACCAAAAGCATCCTTTTGATTGTTTACTTTTCTGTTTGTCTGCATGTATTCTCTGATTTTGTGTGAGACACAATTTGCTGTGATTACGTATGCCCAAAATACTTATTTGATTTGTAACATTTGCATGAAAAAAATCATGCCTTAGAAAACACTGATTACGTAGTGAACAACATATTTTATGGGCTCTATTATTGTGAGTAGATTAAGTAGGTCATTAATAAAATAAAAATTACAACTGACAGTTTTAAGAGCAGGTAATACATTTTGATAGTAAGAAATTTACAGTAATACTAAACTTATGGCTTTTCACAATCGACAAATTAAATGTAACAATCCCATGTACCTCAAAACTAAAATATTAGTGTAAAAAATTCTTACTTCAGGAAACACAGATTCAATAGTTTACTCACTATTAACAATATATTTTGCATACTCTTAATTCTGCAAGTTGAACTAATATAGCTAAATCAAAATTACAACTGAAAATTACAACTCCTTATGTAATTAATTTTAATTGACGCCAAAAATTTAGACTAATACCTATAACAAGTTTACGTCTTGTTGTATTGGGCAAATTAAATGTACAATTTCATGAAACACACAGCTAAATTATGTGTTGGAAAATTTTCTATCCCATTAGAAACTTATTTCATGGACTACATATATACTGTTTTACCTACCATCAAAAAGTACAGTACCATACAATAAGATTACACAAAAACATTCCTTGAAAAATGTGAGTACCTAGCTCACCACCCTCCCGCACCACCAGGTTCCTCTTCCATGTCTAGTCCTGTTAAGTTGTTCTGCCTTACCACCTCACATGTTGCTCTAAAAAGAGGATCCCACCTGCCCTTTCTACCATCCCTTCCTTCCAGTAGGTAAGAATGTGGGTTATAAATTAAAGTTAATGAAAACAAAATGGACAGAAAACAGCATGACAGGATGCAAGTTTGCTTCCTCATGTCACAAAAGTTTTCAGTATCATTTCACGTGCAGGCAGCCACCTTTTCACATGTCCACACTAGCAGAATGAAGTGTACTATCGATAAAAGTGGCATAAGTGATGCAACCTGCTCATCCTGGCAGTGCTATTTGTGGCATGCTTGCTAGAGAAGATGGCATGTGATGTCCGGTAAAAGGCAACAGACGTGTCTTCACGCTTGCCAGTCTGCACATGCCGGCCTCCTTTTAACTGATTTTAACTATTGTTTTTCGATTTCTGGGAAAAAAAGCTGGAGGCAGGAAAATTTCCCTGACTAATTCATGACTTTTACAGGCTACTAAAATTCCCTAACTAGTCCTGGTTTTCTCACCATGTCACCACCATGCAATACTACGTTATCGGCTCTCGCCTGAGTTTCAAACAAACTATCTTGAAAGCAGAGAAAATTGAGCCCATGTCCGTATGACATCTCACGGATCAGTGTCCTAAATGTTCAGCCACGTCACTTTCATGACAGCTGTTTCTAAACTATAGTGGAATCCGTTTCCAAACTATACTGTAATGTGAGTTGCTATGAGATATTAAGAGAATCTCGTACTTACTTAAGTTATTAATGCTACACAATTTAATAATACTACATGTATAATGTATACTGTGGCTCAATTTGCTAGTTATAAGTTCAATTTATGTTCCTTATGTCCCATCTTCACAGGCTTTTCTCCCCACCCTTCCACTCTGCATGTACTGAGTCCTATGATTGGCTGTTGGTTGAGGGGTGCTACAAGCACATGGCAGCATACCAGAACTACATATGTCTGAACTAGTCATTGTCAAGAGACATTCACTACTGCCACAGCTATGTCCACACCCTTTATTGGGTAACTTTTCTGCTAAGGATTCCATCCGTAACAAGTCGTAAGAGTGGCAGAGTTCAGGCTAAGTTCTGACTTAGCCGTAGGACAGCGTTAGACTAAACTCCCTATACATTCTGCCATCAACAATATTTGTCCGAGTTAGATGTATTTTGTGTTTCATATTTACAGGTTTACGAAGGGCAGGAGTAGAGGCATGAGTGTTATGTTTGTAGATGTGAAAAACACAGAAACATATTTGCACCGTACATTAAAACTGAAGCAGAAAAACTAATCTGGAGTTATGACGATGAACTGCAATACTATCTAGTGTGAATACATTAAACAACTTACGTCAGTTGCCACGAGGAGTTGTGGGAACCAGGACCGTAGTTTTGGCAGCAGTTGCATCACTGGGTTCCGCGTGGAGTCTGCATTAGTGCCAGAGTTGTCCTGCACAACATAATACAACACATACTGTAACTTTTATATGCATGCTGATACTTCCACACGTCAGGTAGCTCTGCAATCCTCCTACATGACACAACTACTATCAATGGATAACTGCAGCAAACTTATATGATGATGAACTGCTTCAACTCCTGAAAGCAACAAGTCACTGGAAGTTTCTATCTGAACAAATTATTAACAGCCATTACAGTCAAGTAAAAAATTGCTTATAGAAATAAATTCTGCACCCAAATACGTTAAAAAAAGTCACATTTTAAACGGAACACTATAAACCATAGCATCATTAAATTTATAATGTTCAAGGTAACTCTACCTACGTATTCTAGCAACATAATAGTTAGCTTCAGTAGCCTCCCTACAGTCCTATAACACAGCATATATTTCTTTAAATACAGTATGTACTATTGTGGACACACACAGTTGCAGTATTATGTTGCCCCAGAAATCTTAGTATAAGACTACGACCAAACAAATGAAAAAATTAAAAAACAAGCCTAGTTTGACTGTAGTCAACACATCCATAAACCAAAACAACAAAACATGAAATATCCTATTAGGAATTAATCAACAACAAATAAAGAAAAATTATATAAACATCCAAAAATAAAGATCATAATACAAAATATAATAATCTGTAAAACTAGGGGCATCATAATTAATACAGCATAAGACAATACTCAGACGAAGACAATATTGGACACAAGACAGGATTATAACGACGATGTTACAAGCAATAGACTAGACAACACAAAACAACAAAATAGATTTATTACGACCAACTTTCACAACGTTTCTGGAGTTGACATCTGCTCCCTTCTTCACGTGAAGTAAGAGTCTACTGTATTCTTTTATGTCGTCTATAGTCTATTGCTTGTGACATTGTCATTGTTATTCTGTCTTGTGTCCTACACTGTCTTCTGCTCAGTATTATCTACGCTGCCTTAATTGTGGTGTCCTGAGTTTTACACATTATGTGTGTGTTAATTTGTGTGTGTGTTAGTGTGTGTGTGTTAGTGTGTGTGCATGTGCACGTGTGTGTGTGTATATATATATATATATATATACACACACACACACACACACACACACACACACACACACAAACATATGTTAAATATTTTGCTGAATGTGATGCTCAAAGTACATTATTTTACATATGTTTAAACATAATAGGCCCTATTACTTTTTTGCTTTTTGTTTGATATTTTGATCACAGAGCATTCAGTTTTACTTCTCTGTGGTTTTAGTTTACTGTTTACATTTTTTACCATGCCAAATGGAGACTTTCGTGTGCTCTCGAGTAAGAATAGTGACGAGTTGATTGAGAGATTTTCAGGTGAAAATCTGATTACACGTAAAAACTTCACTCGGTTTACCTATCCTCATGAGCTTTCTACAGGATAATTACAGCATCTTAACTGACAGCATGATTTTATAAACGTCAGTGAGTTCACAACCACACAAAATTACTGTAATGGTGAGAAAGCTGAAAAGTATGAAGATTTAGAAATGTTAATAATACAGATACATTCAACCTTACATGAACAGTATTGTATTAATCACTCATAGATTAAACAAAAAATGTAGCATCAAGTGTATTTTATTTACAGCTTGACAGTAACAGAAAAAGTACGTAGGCAGAATGTGAACAAGGTGATAAATCACATAATCAAATTTATTTATGAAAAATTAAAAGAAAGTACTATTTTAAGGCAAGAGAATGTACGGTAAAAGCTGTCCAGAAAATGGTGTAAAGGCATTAAGTGGTTGCTTGACAGGCATGCAAAAATAGGAATGATTAAGGTTACTTAATTATTCTTACTAAAATTGTACGCGACTTCGCACATTGTTTCAGTTTCACATGTTACCCTATTATGTACAACAGTTGGCAGGTCAAATATTGTATCACTGAAATTACGTTACAGGGCACATACCACGACATCACACATTATTTAAAAAGGAGCTGATACTAACAGGGAAATTTCTGCTGTTGTAGCCAATTTTCAGACAAAAAAGTATGTTTGTGAGTTAAGTATACTAGTTTGTGGACCAATGACGCAGCCAGGATTTGTGTTTGGGGGAAGGATAGGTTTCATATTAGAACATTTATAAAGAGCACCAATCTACATAAATAAAGGGGATCCAGCGGTCCTCCAATGGGGTTGGATTCCAAGGTACAAAATGGTACTATTCTAGCAGTTTTGCTATCTAAACATTGAATATATAGTCTGTCTCGTGTAACTTTTCCATATTTTGAAATTTCTCTTCTGAGAAAAGTGCCTGGTATTTCTATTGTTTGGAGCCTTCAACCTAACTGGCTTCCTGGGAAAGCACGGTCTCCTAACCCTGTTTACAGACACTCTTCTCAGAAGTGAATTGCCAAAATATGGAATACTTACATGAGATAGACTATACCAATGTCAGTAATCTGCATCATAAAACCTAGGTTATACACTTTACATTACACCACCTTTAACACATCATACAGTATCTACCCTATTTCCTTCAGTTGTGTGTTTTGGGTAGCAATAATACTCTTTTCGCAAAAAACCTGCCTAAATCGTTGACTTCAAGGAAGTCCCAGCATGCCATCTCCTGTATACTTCTAATTCCAAGCACGGCATATAAACTAAACATCCAAAGTCAAGTCAGGTTAATAAGTACTACTATATGTATACCTAGTTTGATGAAATTTGGTCCACGGAATCAAAAGTTTTTAAAAGGGGTGCATAAGCCTCACCCCTCACACACACACTCGGCTAGGAAGGTGATCTCACCTCATAAAGCCACTTTTTTCTTCGGAAAGTAGACCAAAAGGAACGAGGCTGGATGGTGTAAATGTTACGTACAGGAATATCAACAGTCTCTCTAGCTCGAATGCACTAGTGATATGTATAAGGAGACAAGAGAACCCATGCACTGAAAAGTTGGCACATTTACATACATTGGTGCAACTTTCTCAGGAACGACTAAATATCTGATATAAAAAAAATTATGTCTAATTTTAATTGCATTTATTATATTTTTATGTACTGATTTTAAAATATTTCAAATATTTGAAGAGAAAATAAATAATTTACAGTGTTTTTTTGTGATTTTTAAGGTAGCGCCATTAAAATAACATGAGAACTGAATAGTTGCAGGCTTCGGGTGCAACAAACTAGCGAACAGTGCATACACTTACAATGAAATGAATACACATACACATTAAACTATATATGAGTCTCTCTCAATAGACAGACAGACAGAGAGAGACAGACACACACAGACACGCACGTGCACACATGCGCATGCACACACGCACAGTGTACATGTTCATAGGGCTTCACCACAGAATCATATAATACATTTCTTTCTGCAAGTCTGCAAAACTACCAGACATGGTCTTAATGCACATGTCCTGCATTATTAATGCTTTAGAGGAAAGTAAACTATTTAATCATTGCGGTATCTCCTTGTTACTATTTACCTGCCTAGGTGGACCTGCACAAAATATATGAAATCAAATCACAAGTAATAAAAAAATAAAATTTACATTTATATTTATTATTAGCAGAATAGTCAGTGTAAAAAAATAAAATAATGACTAATAAAAAAAAAACCTGCAAATGAAGTAAGACTGTTGAACTTTTCCCGGGGAAACGAATAGAAATATATGCTCCACCAGAGTGGCTCAGTTCTACTTTCATCCAGGACAAGTCGTTTCACTACAGCGTTAGTCAGAAAACTGAACAAGAATATTTTCATTCAGGGCAAAACTTGCCAGAAACCGTTGACAGTGTTTCTGGTTTGACTCAAGACAAACAATATTGAAACTGTCCTATGTATAACAGAACATCAAAAAAGTTGTACTTCAAATTCACAAAAAAAAAAAATTGTGAAGTTGTTGCCTTAACAATGTTTCCAGGATTGCATAGCAACTCCCTCATAAGCAAAAAGTAATATTTGGTTCACGTTACATAATACTGTACATGAATTTCCACATAAGTCAAAGCTTACTGAGTCCTAAAAAACAAGAATGAGCCATAGCTCAGTGAAGTCTTCCTGAAGCCAAGCTCTGTACGTAATCGGAACCTAGAGTTTGGTAAAATTAACCAGACGAAAGTAAGACAGTAATATTGTGAAAACAACATGCAAAATACGTAATTACCGTACCACAGGTTTGGTAACCCACCATTGAATTTTATGGCTCTGTCCAAGTTCTGGCTGGTTGGTATTAGAAGGCGGAAAGTTGACAAAAGTAGCCAAAAGATAAGTGTCCAGTCACCTGTTATGATAAACCAGTGATTGGCAATGTAGGTGTTGCCAACGTGCTTCATTTTAGTGTAGGAAACTAGTGTTCCAGTTTTGAACAAGAGTTCAATGTATTACAGACAATGTAAGACGCGATTGTTTTGTACTGGGCTTTATGCGTGTGATTGGTAGTTTACAACCCTATAATATAACGTAGTTGTCGACTTCAGGTTGACCAAACTTGCGCGGGCAATACTATTCCAAAGTCGAAAGACATTATTTTTCAGCATTTTTGCCTAAACCCATTAATTTGCAAATATGATTTTTGCTGAAAAACGTCTGTTATGTATGTACTTTTCTCGTAGTTTATGAATCTGAACATTTGGTTGTTAAGGTCATGTGGAACAGAAATTGTTAAATGGATTGGGTAGTTGTTTAGTATGCGAACAAACCATTTATACCTTATAGTTTACATATTTTAGCTTACTTTATAGGTAATCAATGAAGCTGAGAATGAGCATTATACTGTCAATACGAATATAATATTAACTCTGGTCATTTATTACTTGAACAGCAACCAACGACAAAACACATGTGATGTGCCTTGCTCGTTGTTTACACACATTAAAAATCGGTATCAAATTTTCAAAAACTTCAACTAACATTGACCAAACATTGCATGGTTTCTGTGTTCAATTGATGTCACAGCGACACTGCTTGCCTGTGTAGCAAAACCACAAGAAACTTGCGCATCCTGCCGCGTGGCATGCTACTTGTTGATATGCACAGTGTGTAAAGAGTGTATGCTAGGTTGTCATTATGAGATCCTTTGACTTGGCTACAATTTCTACTAACAGTGAACTTTCAAATACATCACAGATTAGTCTTAGACTAGCATTGGTAGTTGACATTTAGCAAGTTAATTAGTGTATAACATGTGGAGGACAGCAGAACAGGAGGCAGGATGGTCCTCTATAAAAGGTCCTTCCCTGAAACAGTGACTTCAAACCCATGTGGGGCAGAGACGAACCTTGGGTAGCGTGCCGGAGATGCCGAACAGAAGTACCATGCGTAGACCCTTTGAGACGAGAGACTCGAGGTGAGGACGCAGGTTGTGCGCACTGTACTGCCGCACGCCTGGCATGCTGCTCACCTCCACCACCTCCCTGTCATCCCTGTCAAAGTTTTTTGTTTTATATTTCAAATATTGCACAAACTGGACATGTGTAAATTTAAAACCAATATGATCTATGCACTTCTATAGTGATTATCTACATACACATAAGTTAGTAGCATTTGTGAGCTATATTAGGCATGCATAATCTGATAGTTACAGAATATATGAACACAATTAACATTATCAATTAAATTTTAGTTTACCTTATTAAGTAGTAGGAAATATAGAGAATTCCACTCTCACACAGCTTCATGAACGTTTAAAAGTCCGTAAAGAAGGATATTAATTTCATTCATGATGTTGTGAGTTCCAGCATTGTGCGTGAACAACTCAGTCAGACTTAAAATACAGAGAACATTTTTATGCTTAAGCCAAACTTTATCTTCTGATTAAGTTTGAAGGATGTTCCAGGTCCAGCTGGATGAAAAAATTGAACCATCTCCCTATCATCAGTCTGTAGACAATGACACACATGTTCTACCTTTGCTAACCACCACAAGGAGTCATAGACACAACAAATGTAGTCACTTTTCTTAGGATACACATGAAGGGGATGAGCCGCATAATTTGTTGTGATTTGAACTGTTACATGTTCACCTGAGTATGATGTTTGGCTGATTTGTACATTTTTCAAATCAAGAGGTTTAAATGCATGATTACTGCGGGTATTTGGTATCGCCATAGCTTTCTCAAAATGTGAATCCAAAAATGTATTTGATTCGTTTATTTCTTCTGAGCTCACATGAAAGTAATGAATGCCTTGAATGTTACGTTTACAAAAATTGAACATGTCAAGGGAAGTCAATATATGGTCATTACGAGTTCTTTCTAAACTCGCCTTCCTGACAGTACTCTTTGTAGTAGCCCCAACTCTATCAGAAGGCCCCTTCCTGTGTGCTGATGCAAAGAAGTGCCACTCTGCTTTTACTCCAAAATCTTTACCATGGTAACATAAGTTAATGAAGTTCTTTTAGTTTTTATACTGGCCTGCTGCACCATCTGTAAAGTACAACACCTTTTGTATGCCTGAATAAGTAGTTTTTATGTGAGTAGCAAGACTTTCTGAAATAAATAAAAGGTAACTGTGTTATGAGCAATACAATCACTGATGAAGCAGAAGCTTTTGCAGACTAAAGAGTCATTAACTTTGATGTACACCACAAAAGGATGAACAGTTGCTTGGGAATTTGACCAGAGATAAGATTGGACCTCATCTTGCATAACAAACGAAAAGTTTTCAGAAAAATCTGCAAGTATAACACAAGTGTCACTTTCAAGATTTTGCAAAGTTTTTGAATTTTTAGTGGGGAAACACCAAGAACAGAACAGACTTCATTAACTGATTCCACAACAACACGTTGAGGTTCAAAAACTTCTTCTATATCAGAAATAGGTGTATTGTCATTGCAATGTTCAATTTTGGAGAAGCAATTAGTACACAAACACTTACCAGGAACAAGCGACAGGTTGTTTGCCTGCATATATAACATCATTTGCCAAAGTGACTTCTTATGTACATTAAATGGGTCTGAACACACTTTACCATATGTATGTTGAAACTTTTCCAGAAATTTTTTTTATACGTACACACACTATTTAGGTCTTCAGATACAATCCTTAATTTTAATATATTTTGTTCATCAATGTTAAATTGATTAATTTCTTTCAATTTAGATTCTCTTGAGTATGATAGTTTACTGCAGTTTTCTTGTATGAGAAGACCTACTGAACACTCCATTTTCTTCACAGTTTTAATTAAAATAACAAATAAAACATTTGCACAAGTACAAATAGCTCTTCACTTTCTTCAAAATAATTTACTATAAAATGACAAACACTGTTGGATAACGAACAATTTTACCCAGGAGCACATCACACAACACCTGCATGTTGAAGACGACTGTAAACAACACTCACTGCTAATAGAACAGGTGTGGGCCGGCCCAGCCAGATATTGCATTGCAAGTTGAGACTTGTTCTGACTTGACATGTCCGCAGTTTCCTGTCTCAAACAACAATGACCTGTTTATCTTCTGTGGAGATTCGCTTACAATGTCAAGTCAGAACTGGAATATATTTATATTCCTAATGTGTAATGGTAATATGTATCAAAATATTTTACATATTAAATTTTTTCTCCTAAAAGGACTTAACAATTCAATGTTTTTATTACTTTAATATATACTAAAAGGAGTATACCTCACAATTTTTTTTTAATTTTATCACCAGCCCTACATAAAAATATTTGACGTCAAAAATAGCAGTTTTTCAATTTTTACATAGTTCAGGCAATTATTTTATAATGAAGGACTGGAAAAAACAAGTTGATGTTTTTCATACAATTACTAGGCCTACTTATACTCTGCTATTACAAGAAAAATTATCGCCTTTGGTACTGTTCTCCTTCATAACGTAAAAAAAATTGAGAATATCGTAAAACACTCAAATTTTTTTGGCCTCCAGAGGTTATAAAACCCACAAATCACAAAGTTTTTGTACAAACAATGTATACTTTAAAGCCTCGTCTTTTTAGCTTTAATATGAGACCAAGTTCGGCTTTCTAGGTTAATTAGATAATTAATGACAGCCAATTACAAAAAGTATTAAAAAGGCAAATTTTAACGCACAATTGTATCTATTAATGCGTATATAGGGCCTATTAAAAATTATTTTAACTAAAAATCTAAAAAAAAAATATTTTTTTACTATAGATAGTATGTTCCAACAAACTTCAAAATTCTGTGAAAATCTAAAATCATGCAGCTACTAAAGACTTCAAATGTTGTTGATTTAAAAAGAATGACCCACTAGAAATAACTTTAACCCCCAAACTATGCAACACAGACTTTGAGAAAAATGTTTATTATTATGGACTGAAACTTATCAATAAAGTATACACTGTAATAATTATGGCACCTGTAAAATTTCATGTTTATAAAATACATATTGAAATATATTTAATTGACAAAGCTTTTTATTCTGTTGTATAATTTACAATATGAAGTCATAGTGAGTTATTGAAAATGCTTAAGCTGGTTTTATACGACACAATTTATTTCTCGCACAGTTCCTTGCACGCAATACCTCGTGCAATAATAGCGTGCAATCTCTCATAGGCCATTTTACACAGCGTAATTTCCCCACACAATATACGTGCAATTTGTTTTCTTCCCGCCAGAAGTTTAGAACAAATGGATAACCTAAAAGCACAAGATGTACACTTGCAGTGATGGAAATGTTATCTGACCAAAATTAAAATAATTGTGACAGGAACTTTTTTTTATCTTTCCAGTGGTACGGTAGCCTTTACCCGGACTTCCGATACAGACGCGGCCACCGCCTTTAATGCATTCTCACACAAATGTTTGTTGTGATAATTTGGTGATTTTGTGTTACAGTGGGCTGTACATTTGTTGTATTTGTCCAAAAACTGCAAAACAATCACTTGTGTCTATTCCATATTTGTATTGTGTTTGTTGTTTTTGTTTACACTTGCAACAACGCGCGTGAATTTACTTCAGAGAATGGCCAATAACATTGCTTGTTCCATGCAACTTGCATCGAAATATAGAGCTCAATACACACGGGCCTCTTTCTTGTAAACCAAGGTGATTACGAAAAGGTGAACAAGAAAGTTTACACTCCCTTGTATACATACTTCATGAACGTACCGTACCGTACACAAGGTAGTACTTGTGTGCTAGCTTGAATGTGCCTATATGTCTAATAAGGTTAGAAATACAAGGCCCTTTTTTGTTTTTTATATATTTTTTTAAATTTAGTGATTATTCTTACAATAACAAGGATATGGAATTTGTCATTTTAAATTACACGAGACGTCAGTTATATACAGGATAGAAACTGAAAAATAAAGTTTTGTGCCTATATGGGGCTTCAATTTGTGTTGTACACTCAAATAAATACTATTTAGAATATATTAACGTACGTACACGAGCTACATTAAAATATATACAAACAACTTGCACGTGAAGGTGCATGAAAATTAGAGCCGTCTCTAAATGATACTAGCTAGAATGCAAGATCTTGCATGCACGCTACTTGCATACAAGTCGGCCATTCACACAATGCAAGTCGCCTTGAACAAGGTGTTCACCGGGTGTATTGGGCTTTGAGCATGTTCTATTTGCCGAGATTGCACCGCCGCTGCTTGCATTGCATGTGAGGTTCTAAGAATTGTGTGTCTGAGCTCCAATGCAATATCAGCATATTGCGTTGTGTAAAACCAGCTTTATCCCTTAAACTTGTATAGGTAAGCTTTAACATAAGAGAAATAAATATTTTAGACTATAGATAGGTTGTATCTACCATACTATGCAATGAGACTAGTTCTGATATGCATTTTAGTTAGGCCTACCAATTAACCTTTAACACAGACATTGTGAGTAATGAGTGTGTAGATTATATATTGAATTGTTAATTACATTATGTGTATATTATGTATGCAGCATTGACAAACCAAACACCATGCAGTGTCACTATTGACGAATGAAATAAATAAATAAAATTCACATATTTGTATTGCACTTAATGACTTCAACATTAACAGTTTGTCACACATCTACTCACACACACAGTACGACCAATGTTTAGTGGTGCAATAATAAATAAATTGATAAATGTTGCTACAAATGGGGAAATGCTCATTGAGCTTCCGTAGAGAGCAGTGGCCGCGGTTAGCGTTGTGGCTAGACCACTCGCCTCCCACCACAGTGATCTGGGCTCAATTTCCGGCGGAGTGGTCCCGGGAGTTTTTAGGTTTTTAGACTCGTGCCGGATGATGCTGGTCGGCGCGTTTTCTCGGGAATCTCCCGCTCTCCCCGACCCCTCATTCCGGCGCCTCAGTCAGCGCTGTCACCCTTCTTTCTTGCTAAAGACCTACGTGCCGATCTTAAATCTCGTCACTTTCACTTCCATAGAGAGCAAACGTTTACTATAATTGGGAATGAATACATATTAAGTAATATCGTAAACACATCATAAACACTGTATAATGTCAAAGAGTTAAAGTTAACGTTTTGGCGGTCACAATTATACACTACTACAAAGGTTTACATACATACCCTATAAAAAGAGGGTACATTAAATTATGAGGAGCTATTTCAACATCGGAAGCTTGCAACAATCGGAGAACTGGATGAAAAATACCACTGTGGAGAATGTGCTTCGATTCTAAATTTCTAACGTTGCTCATATTTTACACTTTAACAAACTTGTCGGCACCTAGGTATAACTTCAAAACTCTGGTGCCAAGGAAAAATAATTACTCAGCACTTCCACATGCCACTTCAAAAATAAACAAAAGCAAAACGCACGTGGCAAGTGTGATACACGTATCAAAAAAAAATATATTACGGGCAACCTTCCGTTATCCACTGATTTCACTGGCCAGTGTTTACAGGCCGCCTTCCGTTATTCACTGATTTCACTGACCAGTGTTTTCAGTAATGTCAGCTATAGTTCCGAAATTGCTGACGGACCTCTGTTATTCCTGGTTTACATAAATGACCTGCCTGATTGCCTAAACAATAGTTCTATACCTACCTTATTTGCAGATGACACCAGTATCATAATATCAGGAAAATCAGAGGAAGAACTTAATCAACTAGCCAACACCACTTTTACAAAATTAGATGCATGGTTTATAGGAAACAAATTAAACCTTAACACAGAA
>PNEQ01018316.1:0-17190 GCA_003012365.1 Medauroidea extradentata | reverse complement strand
GTCGGGTTCGAGCTCTATCGACGTTTCTTCGGAAACACATTTCACCCCTTTTCACCCCCTTAGAGGTCGAATTTCGAAAAATCCCTTCTTAGTGCTCGCCTACGACCTGAAGGGAACCCCCACAAAAATTTCACGATTCTAGGTCCAGTGGTTTGGGCTGCAGTTTGATATGTCAGTCAGTCAGTCAGTCAGTCAGTCAATCAGTCACCTTTCATTTTTATATATATAGATGTCTGCTTGTACATAACCATAAAAAATCAACTTCTTAGAAACAATTTGAATGTTCCAGAGTTAAATATTTTCCAGGAAAAAAAGACAATTCAAGTAGAATACTCACAGAGGGGGAAGAGATGCCAAATCAACTGGCATTGTTTTGAATGTTCAGTGACGACCTATGATTGTCGTAGATATCACATGATTTCTTGAAGCATTATTGTAGTGGGTACCAAAGAAATGTTTGTGTATGATAAATGTGCTTGGTGTGTTTGTGCGCGTGCACGCTGTAGCTTCGTGACAGGTGGTGTGTTGACGTGGCGAGCGATACAGCGCGGTCAGCGAGCGAGGACTTAATGTCTTCGCAGCTGCGCCAGTGATGCTGGGAGTTTATACTCTGTCGATGTCGGCAGCCACGGGAGTTGGCAGCGTAGTCAACTGGGCAAAAGTAGAATGTTGCTCTCGGAGTTTATAGTTTAGCTTCAAGCGGGACCGAGGCTTTCTTTACCAGGAGCATGTTGTGCTATTATGCCGTTATGAACTTAAATGTTCTGCTGATACGCAGGGTGTACTGTGTTGAAACACGCGAATTAGTTGTGCAAATGCCATGCATTCGTTTCAGTGATATGGGTAATAACGTTGTTCACCGTAGAAGTGGAGTGCAAACCGAAAAGGGATATCGATGGGCGATTCCCTATCAGACAGTCCGTCGCCTTCTTTAAGATACTGTGGTATTTAATGGTGTTGTTGCTAACTGCCCTAAAAGTTTTCACGGTTTTTTAGGAAGTTTCTACGCCCTTTGTATGAATAGAACTCGCCCAATTATCGCCAGTTTCGATAAACCGGGCTGTTAAGTTGTGTTGCACCGATAGGAAGAGTGGATACGTCAGTGCATTTTACAGTTAGATGCCATATTTATGTAATGGCATTACGGCGGAAAGGTAACAAGTGAAGATTCGAGGTATGTGACTCTAATTTTCTATACTCACTAAGTCATTCGTCGTATGCAGGATTATGACGATAAAATTTTCTTTGAGAAAATAATATTCCAGTGTTTCCAAAAAAATATATATTTTTTATAACTGATTACTTTATATAAGAATTTTTCTGTTACTGCTTTATATAGATAATTGTACATTGCTCATCACACAGCCTTAATCTTGCCATAAGCTTTGCCAGTAATATTCCAGCAATACGGAGTTGCCTAGGTACCATAGAAATTATCTACAACTTTTTCAATTTTCCGAAGCGTCACGCAGTTCTTCAACAAGCCCTTACTGAAAACTTGCCAGAAACAAAACGCACAAAATTGAAGAAACACTGCCCAACTAGATAGGTTGAACGTCACCAGTTTATTTATATTTATTGTGAGTTACAAGAAGGTGTATTGGCAGCTTTGGATGAAATTTCTCTGCGGCGAGAAACAAAAGTGGCAACTGAAGCGTTCCAACTGATAAATGCTATTAAATTTTTGTAGTTCCACATTTGTTGCAGAACTCTTCTAGAATGCCACACAGTTTTGACACCTCTGAGTGTGTCTCTTCAGAGAGAAGATATGTACCTCCACTGAAGCTGTACTGTTATCATGAAATTCAATCGAAGAACTGAGAAATAAGAGAAAGTCTGCTGTCACCATTTTAGTAGTTGTTTTCAGAAAGTCAAGACTTTTATAGAAGAGAACAACACTTACATTTCTATTCCATGTGTGAACAAGAAACAACAACACAGGAGTAATGTCCAAGCAGACAAGCCTGAATAATATTACAGGATAACGGCTTTTATTCCCTTTCTCGATGAGCTTATTTCACACATTGATTCCAGGTTCATCAAACATGGTGAAATACTTAGCAGTTTTGACTGCTTGTTTCCTCCAAGACAGCAAAGCCTAGATAAAGACAGATGTAAGATGATTTGGCAACACTTATGAATCAGTTCTTGATGGTGTTAATGAAGATGAGTTCATCGCAGAAGAAAAAAATGTGGCGCAACAGAATAAGTGAATGTATTCCAAAAAAAACCTTCTGTTGTGAGAGTCAAGTGTTTCCCAATGTTGAAAAATTGATGAAGAATCTAGCACTGTTACCTGTAACTACAGCCACAGCAGAGAGATCTTTCTCAACATATGTTAAGTCATCCCTCGGTAGGAAAAATAATATTTTGTTTCTTTCGTAGGAAAATGAACTATTTGAAGATGAAGGGGGAAGGGTAGTTTGAACGGGCTCTAACGCGATTGTCGGTGTGAAGAAGGGGTATAGTAAACTGGAAAAGGGGAGGGGGAATTCATCACGTGACGATCAGCCAATTAAGATAAAGGAAAAAATAGGGGAAGGGAGGTCGTTTGAGCGGGTTCTAACACGAGTGACAGTGAGAAGAGAACGAGGGGGAAATGGGGAAATTTGTCACGTGACTAACAGCCAATTAAAATATATGTTCAGTAGTAGCATTGGGGGAGGGATAAATGAATATATACATGTAAAAAGTGGTGGGGGGAGTCAGTGTGTTGATATAGCTCGCCTGGGTAAGATGTGTTGGTGATTAATTAAATAATTTTTACATAAAAGTTGTTTGGTTAAATTTTTTTAAAAAAGTTTTAACATAAACAACTATATTAAAATTTTATTTATTAAATATGTGCGGGGTTCGGATTGAATGCAAAATAGAAAATGTTTTCGGAAGACTCGGAAGAAACCCCAAGATAGTGACCGGAAACAAGATGGCATCCGGGAACCTGACAGAGGTAATATATTTTACGTTTTTTTCCGGAATTTTTCGGAATTTATTTTTGGGATTCTTTTCAATTTTACGAAATGTTTTAAATATTTGAAAATTTTTGCATTTTATTTTAATTTTTAGAGAATTTTAGTAATTTGACACTTAGTGACCTTGACGTAAAGTGTAGGTTAAAGGTCAAGGACATCCAACATGGCGGCGGGGCCGTGATGTCACAACATGGCGGGGGGGCTACACACTCGGGCGAGGCTCCACACTCCTAATCCTGTGCCAGAAGGAACATAACTATACTACTAACCCAATTTTACTTTTCAATTGGATGACAAATTCCAATTTCTCTGAGCTTCCTCATATCATGGACATCTCAGTTTGTACCACTTGCCACTGTCAAAGTGGTGCGAAATTCATGCTACAAAATAATACAGGCGACTTATTTTTCCTTCCCAGAGAATGGTCTAAATAGCCACATCTTCAGAAGAAAAGACTACTCAAAATCCAAACTAGATCTTGCCAGCCCTATCAGCACCTGTCAGTATGTCAATTGTTACAGGCAAGTCTTCAACAAGATGAATACTCAATTTTTGACTATCCTCCTGTATCACTGTACTCGGACTGATCATATGAATGAATAAAGAAATAGTTTGATTCAAAAACTAAAATTGTCATGCCAATCTGCAGGCCAGCCCTCGCAGAAGAAAGACGAGCTTTGAAACATGAGTCTTTCAATAATGATACAGCCTCCAAACGGAGTGTAAATAATTTGTAGCTATCCGAAATCTTCTGAGTTAAATTATCTTGCCAATTTGTTCAGAATTTAGAATCACTGTGACCATCTTTCGCTTGAAGCAGACTTTTCAATTATAATCTTTATTGTTCAAAATAGCAGCGAGACTTGCAAACACACTTCATTGAAATCACTGTAGGTTAAATAAGGACTGATGGAAAGAACATCTAATTCTGATTATCAGGTGACTCTTTTCTGTCAACTGGCGAACTATTGACAGTTACACATCAGCAGTACGCGATGTTTCATACACGAACTGCACTTTATGACACCTCTAGGCAGGGCGGTCTCTTCTAGCACAGACAAAACAGCATCCAGCCTGATTAATAATTTTATTTACAGTTAGCAGAGCCATGGTAACGAGTATAAAAAATGTACTATTCACTAGGAATGGCATCAGCTGCACTGCTGTAGCGTTCAGTCTTATGCTGAGACAGTTTAATTTCGTCATCTGTTTCTAAAACAAGGTATGGTGTAAAGAGTATTGGTCATTGCAACATATTTCTTTGCCTGGCGTTCCTTTTAACTAAGCGGATAAGATTTAGGTGGTCTTTTGAAAGGGACGTCGAAACAATCTTAGTTCACTCTCAATGACATAGGATCTTCAATGATAAAAACTATTTCTCTTAAAAGAAAACAATCGCAAGATACCTGTCGTAAATTATAACAAGTGTCTCGAAGCCTCGTAACTTGGATCACAATTAATTACAATGTTCCGGCAGTATTATACCTTCATGATCAGTGACAAATTTCTGCACCTAGAAAATATAAAACAGTGTCTGAATGACATAATAGTTAAACAGCGTCCTTCAGGAACAGATTGCCTTGCCGTTAGTCACCCCTAAACTTGAAAAACTCCTCTCAATAACTTATGTGTCAATTCCTGAAATATGAATGAAATTAAGCTCAATGATTTGGGTAACCATTAATACGGGATAACTGCAACCAGAACCACTTGGAAATTTAACCACAATCCTTAACTTACTAGTCGTTAATATTAATTTCGAAGAATCAAAACTCATTCCCCAAAAATTAACACTTCCATCAGCATAATGCACTAAGTAAAAACCTTGTACATATATTATGCATCTTCTTAAGGGCTTGTTCCCGAGTTTTTTTTTCAGACTGGTGCCAATAACTCGAATATTTTTAAACCAAAAAGATTGAAAAAATTTCAGTCAATGTGCAATCACACGATGCACAATACTGTGGACGCGTTTTTTTAAATAATGTACCATTCGCCAGCAAAAAATTATTTCCTTCATTTTTGCTTATTTTCACGACGAAAAACGTGGTACTTTGGGTAATGAAATCTAAAAAACCGTTCAGTATAATTCTACAAAAAAATTCGGCTACAAATTATATAATATAAGTGTCAAAACTGTGCAGCGAAATTTTGATATGAGTATTAGGTAGCAATAAAAAAATATTTTCGAAATCACTGCAAAACTCGGTAACAAGGCCTTAAACTGACCCTGTAACAGAAATGACCTTCTCATAGTGCCTCTTAACTGTTCAACAAACTCCTAAGGCACTTCCTGGACAAATGTTTTTCAAACCCAACAATATAAAAAAAAAACTCCTAATATCCCATTATTTCTATTCAGTTAAAGAATACTTATGTAATCAATGAGCAGAAATTCATATAATGATGTTACATTTCTGGCCAATTTTTGTGTTTTTTTCTTCTTCCCATTTCGTGGTGGCGACGAAGAATGCGGACGCGGGTTAATAAATGACGAATTCCAATATAGACCACAACATCGCCTACCTACTGAAAAAAAAAATATATATATATATACACACATATATATATATATATATATATATATATATATATATATATATATATATATATATATATACTTATATACTGTGTTCTAAAATAAATAGTATTTTTTTCCCGTGAATTGTCCAATATCTTTGCACAAAAAAATGTACACAAAAAGATCTTATGGATGCCATGTACTACACTCTACTACTGTACAACCATGTCGCGTTTATAGCGAGGCGCGAAAACGGCGTGGAGTGTTACGGTCATTTGATTTTTCCAATGAAATTCTAAGCGGCGACCCTACTGTTTTATTTACGGAAAGTACGTAATAAAGCCTAAAGCATGCTTCTACATTTTTGTTTTATGTTTCCGGTCGGCACTTTTTACGTGACAGCAGCCTACACCGAAACCATGTTTCTAAACGTGGTATGTAGAAAACAAAAATAGAGAAGCGCAGTTTTAAATGTGTTTTCTTTTCATAGATAAAGATATCGAACGCACGTTAAGCAGTATCTTAACAAAAAAAACTTTCTCCTAACACGCTGCAACAATGCTCATGCGTCAGCTGAGCGCCGAGAGGGAGGGGCAAAGGGGGCAAATGCCCAGGGGCCCGAGCTCATGAGGGGTCCGGACCCAGGACAATGAACTGAAAAATATTAAAACATAACTTTTAGAAAAGTTATTTTTCATCACAAATAATTTGTCTCATGCCACATGTTGTTGCTTCCTGCAGAACAAATGTCATATTCAGTTTTAGTTGGAAAATAAAGGAAAAAAAGGGGGGATTTGGGATGGTATGGGGCCCTAACGACTTACTTGCACAGGGACCCGGAAATCCTGTCAGTGGCCCTGCTCAGCTGTATAGGGCTCTTAAAAGCTAAGTATGATGTAACAAACCGAACCGTTTTTGTGCGGACATACGCCCCTGCAAATGAATGTCGCCGTGTTCCACAAAAACGCTACAATTAATAAAAAAAAAAAAGGAAAGTTGATAATAGCTGTTGTCATCAAACATATACACAAAATCCCGTAAATTATATAGTCGTATCCCAAGAGAACGCAAAAACAAATTAATATAACAAATAAAAAAAAATTAAAAAACATAGAACAACACAAAATAATTCTTAAATGAATAAATGTCGTTGCATGAAGAAATACGAACCAACAGAACAATAGAATAGATGAAAAATAAGGTTCGTAAAATTGGTAACAAAAATGAATACCGTCAACGATGACAACATAAATGACGAGACACACGAAGGAATGTGAACACAGACAGCACAACAAAAATAAAACCAAACAGATAAAAAGTAACTGACTTCCTTCGATGACAACAGATGAGACGTTGCGAGAACTAAGATGTGTTCCCGTTTTCGGACACATGTACAGAATGAGGAATTTCAGCAGACTGATTATGATGTTATGAAATATCCAGAAATTAAAGAATGCAGTACAATTAAAACGGCTTACGATTAACAACAATCGGTTGATTCCAGTTCTTTAACATGCCAAAAACACGAGTAAAACAAGAAAAAGTAAAATTAAGAAAAAATTATGTGAATCGGCTTCAGTCAACACACATTCATTAAACGTAAATAATTCCAAACAGATTTGTCAAACACAGAAAATACACGTAAACGTATTTAAAGTTAAAAACAAATTAATGAAACTACGAAAATTGTGAAAATCCACCTCACAAAACTTAAGTAAACACAGGCAATAACTAAAAGAGAATAATACACACACAAAAGGAATACCTAACAGGGACGTCACAAACACAATATTAGATTAAACAACGGTGAAAATACAGAAGATCACATGAGTTCTCAGATGAGCTAGAAAACGACAATTTCTACTTCGCCAACACAACTTCACAGAATAAGTACAGCAACAATAGCATAGGCAAAAGAAAACATTCTTATATTGTCACAGAATACAGATATATAAGAAAGAGACAGTTCACTCACTTCAAAATAATGGTACAATTCCAAATAACTCGTACTAATGAGCATATAAACAAAAAAGGTGGAGGAAAGAAATAATGCTTTTTCTTTTTTGTTATGCACTGTAGTTCTTTTATTTTACCGTGTATCAATCATTTAACTTTATAACCATTAACGTGAATATGTATTCACTCTACGATTCACGGCCTTGTATCCGACAAAGGAGCATAAATCAAAGAAGAGATTTCACTTCCATGTTTAACTTCTTTGGTTATTGCTGCTAAGGGAACGGACTTCTAACGCCTTTATTGTTACCAACCACGCGTCATGAACTTTGGGTTAACCGTGTGTTACATACACACGATTATTAATTTTTGTTTTGCTTCATTTTCTTTTGTGTACTTAAACTTTTACTATAAAAATTTTGGAAATAATTTTTATTAATGTTTGAATTATATTGCTATAGATGAAGTGTTCCATATCCTCAACAAAATGAATGACGTGTTACAAAGTAAAAATCCAAGATAAATTGTATTAATGTGATTCTGATCGATGAATGTGCCACACAGACATTATTTAAAATTGAAGTTTACATTAAAATAACACTACAGTATGAGGAAATAGTAAAACTTTGACAGAAACAGGGTGATAATATTGTTAAAGTATGACAAGGTCGCGTAGAAATTGGCACACTGTACATATATTGGGAAAAGGTTACTATCAAAGAAACTACGTACTATATAAGTGTTACAAGTGGAGTATTTTCAAAACAGCAAGAGCAGAACAGTATAGACGATCACGACACAGATAAAAGAATGACGCCAATAGTGACCAGCCTGGAACTTTGTAAAGACCACATATCTTTCAACGTTCCAGTTCCTATTCTGCAAGATGAGACTGATAGGACACCCCAACCAACCAAACATCAGGACATCGATCGGTCAGCACAGACAGCGTGGCGGGAAAACTTCAGAATGCTTAGTTTGGTTGTAATTATTTTTTAATCAAGCGATCCAGTTTACAAGTCGACAGAAGTATAGAAGCACGTGGTCTCTAACTGCGAGTGCAAATGACACCGTATGGACCAATGCACAGAAAATAAAAAAGGTATACAGTAAATGCAAAACATGATCTGATCATTCCATCTGCTTTTACAGAAATATTTTTTTCATTCTTAAACGAGAGAAGATATCGAAAAACTGTCGCAGGGTTTTGTTCAAAATTGCTTCAAGTATCTAGCCTAATATTGACTAAATTTATCATAAAAATATATAACACATTTACTCCCTTAAACTGGAAACTGTGAATATTCACAGTTTTCGAGTGGCTTTCCGGTGGTTCAAATTGTTGAAACTGCGCCATCGAGAACTAGTGGGAAACTACAGATTACATAAGAGAAATAAACTCACTGATTGAATCAGAGATTTTCACTATTAGGAAAAGGAACTAATTATTTTTACCTATATGTTAAAAAATTAGTAATTTAACTTTAAATGTAATTCTGCTTTATTTATAAATACAAGTACCTATCAAATATAATAAAACCAAAGAATAGGTACCAGCAAGATTCGAACCCATCAGTCCAATACCTCAACCACTAGCCCAATGTGACACTTTAAGGTAATGGTTTATATTTCAAGTAACCTACTTGTAAGTATTGTTTGCCAGTTATGCGAGTTAAAGTTTACGTTGTTTTCTTAGTAGTAAAATGACTGCAATAAAGTGTGAATTTTCAAAGCAGATTAACTACATAGTGACTCAGTGAGCAACGGAGCGAAACTGAACATTACTAAAACTGAATTACCCACAACAGCCTTACAGCACAACTTATTACTATGTAGACCTACTGTAAATGTTAATGAACATTTAGTTGCAACTTATTAAAACACACATTCTCTTTAAACAACGAGCTAGTTAAAGTTAGACGCATGATTGCTGTGGAAATAGTGGCACGATGTTTATTACATGTACGTGACATTGTTGAAATGACATTTTAGTTACAGATTTAAGTTAGTTTTTAAATAACAGATTTATTAGTAGAATTTTTATTGGTTAATTAGTGATATTTATGTTCTAATTAATTCTGTTGTCTCAACATGCTGATTTCTAATTTTATTTATAAGTGAACATTGACAAAACAGCAGATTAACTTATTGAAACTGTGAAAATAACACTTCTTCTAATTTAGAATCTACAATTACAAACGTGCCTTTATTAACTCCAACATTATCATGTTTCATAAACTCCTTAATAATACTGAAAGATATGAAGTACGTGAAGACCCTGCAGACAATGATTCTTGGAATAACTTCATAAGAATATCTATGATGTCTTCAGCCACTGTTTCCAAAACTAACTCACGAATATAATATACAGTAAGTAGGTGACTACATTATTTAAACATTTTTAAAGTAAATTCTTATTGCTACCAACTCAAGTCTCTAAAAGCTCTGATGAACTACTGAAGAACTATTTAAGCAAATAAAAAAAATCAAATTTCAAAATTAGAAAAGAAAAATTAGATTTGTAAATCGTAACAACTGCTATATCTGAAGGTAAAACTGCTTGAAATAAAAACTAGAAACTAATATACCATATTGTAGGCTAATGATAACATTCAATTAACGAAGGATGGTATGACCATAAATGATGCTTCTGAACGAGCCAATTTATTTAATAAATAGTTACTTTACTCAGATAACGTACACAAATATTTCTACACTACTTTCAAAACACCATGAGATAATAACAATGTTTATCAAGGAAACAATAAACAGGCCGCTGAAAATATGTTAATTTTTCCTATAAAAGAACAAAAAGAGTTAAAAATAATACAATCAACGAAAAATAAAAGCTCAACAGGTTCCAATACATATAGTTAAGACATGTAAATTAAGTATTGATATCCCTAGTGTATGATCTTTGAAAGAACTGTGCAATGAGTGCATGACTGAATTTAGTTGCTTGGACATACTCCATTGTGAAATGAATTACTGTCAAAAAATACTAAACAAATAAAAGATCCAAATGCTTGATTATATTGGCATCAGAGGAATTCCAAATCAACTCATAAGTAACTGCATTTCCAACATATCGCATGTAACAAGGATAACTCAATATAATAACGGTCAAATGTATCAAATAACTTATTCATATTTTATTACAATTGGGGTACCACAAAGATCTACAAGTTACTGGGGCCCTTACTGTTCGTCATTTTTATCAATTATCTTCCCAATTTCATGAATAATAGTAATACCAATTTGCTAGTATCAAGATAAGCATAGAAAAATTAAAAGAAAAAAAGTGGGGCAAAACAGCACAACAAGAACTAGATCCTTGGTGCGCAGGAAATGAATTAATGTCAAATTAAAAAAAAATTCTCTTTCATACGTTTTTCACTTAAGGAAAATAAATTATTAAATTTACCAAATTGTACACGTACTTCACACGATATGCAAATGGCCTGGATGTTAATATAGACAGTAGGCCCTAACTTAAAATTGACTACGCATATTGATTATTTACTAAAGAAAATAAGTTACTTTGTTGTCCCATACACATAATAAAGAAATAATCCAATCATATAGCCACAATGGCAGCATATTTTGCAAATGTACAATCAATTTTAAAATATCCGGTAATATTCTGGGAAATTCAGCTAAACAGGAATATGTGTTTTAATTACTGCGGGGATTCAGCTAAACATGAATCCAAGAAATCATAATAGGCCGAAGGATAATATTTGTAAGTGATTAAAACAGTTTTGCAAACCGGTATTTCAAAAATTAAAGATTCTGACTACTTAATTTATACATTTATTATCTGTAACTTTTTGCCTGCAATAATATTTATTATTATGAGATAAAAATATGTACATATTTGTAAAAATAGAAACAATTTTACACTTAAAACTGTGCAACATAGAACGTCATTCTTTGAGAAAAATATATATCACTCTGGCTTGAAACATATAAATAAAATTCACGATGTAAATATGACACCTATAAATTTTCAAGTTTTTTGAAAATCACATAATTATGTTTAACTGAGAAAGCTTTTTATTATGTTAAGATATTTATGCAATGTAATAACGCGTTACACGAAATGCGTGTCACTTAATACTTGTATAGGAAGGATATTGTTGTGTGATAGAATAATATTTCAGTGGATACGATGTACGTATAGTTGAGGCTAAAAATATGACTGTATTTAACTTCTACATTTATAAAGCTATAAGTAGGTCCACCACGCCTCATTAGGACAGTAAGCTTAATCATTATATGTATTTTCGTAACGAATTGGTCAATAATCAAACACAAACATTGAAATGTGAATAATTAAGATATATGCGTGTTGCGTACATAATTCAACTCTACATGCGTGTGTATATGTATAATAGCCTATGTGTGTGATGGGTTATATATTCAATATAATGTAACCGTGACAAGCCCAACAAGTGCTGCAATGGATGCTTGATGATAATTAAATTAAAATACAGCGCCTTACGTGGTAGACAATGTGACTAAAAACATATATATATGCAAGCTTGATTCTGAAGAGTTAGCTGCTAATTTTACATTCGATCACTAAGGGATTACATATCATACACCTGTGTTGCCTTGAGTGGGTGTAACATATCTAACAATTGTGTTGCTTTAAGAATCTGTATTGAGGTAATATTGCAGCAGGTTGAACGAATGTTTACATAGCCCGATGTTATTCGCGATGAATTGTTGAAAAGGATAAAATTTGGTTGTAATTATATTTTACTGGCAGCGTATGTGTAATAAATTAATTACTGCCTCCTGATAGCTAAACAATGGCCGGCAACAAGTTTCACATTATCGTAATATTATGTATTATGTGTTTTGGCCAGTGTATAAATGTGTGTGTATCCCTAACAGTATTCTACCCGAATGACCTAAGGTGATACAGTTAATTAAAAGCAACAATGGTAAGAAAAACTATCTTAACACTAATGTTTTGTATTATCACTGGAGAAAAATATTTTGTACGTGTGTAACACAGCGATGGTGTGAGTCACTTACCTTTTATGATTGTAGAACTAATAAAAAGGTATTAATTAATTAGTATGAAGGCGCCATCTTAATCTGTGATGTGGAGACGTCATCAGAAACTGTGAAGTGTAACACCTTCCTTCATTTTGGAGTTGAAACCACGGAACCAGGTTTGGATTGGAATTATAGAAACACGTTAGTGGTACCTGCAATCAAACAAGCACGGCATACAAAGTAACGCTCCTATCAGCCGTTGACAACTAAACATTTTAATGAAGTTTTCTAAATACAATTATTTGTATAAGGCAGAAAAATTACTTCCCGTGGTATTTGCTTACTGTAGCCCACGGTCGTAGAAGAACAGGTCTGGACACTCGCCTATCTAACAATGTATTCTGCTTGACCCCCTTGTTGTTTGGCTGTAGTTCGTCAAGTTACAGAGAATGCCGTCCTTTTTGGCGCTGTTTTCCGGGCGGTCGGACTCAAACTCCGTCCACTTTTTTTTCCATTGTTAAATTTATAAAGTAAATAAAGATTGCTGGAGCCTTTTCTTAAATTTGTGAGTGAAGAAAGTATTTCATAAATCGATAAAAAATACGTTTTGATAAATTATTTATCTTGGCGGAAAGGAAGTGGGCGGAGTTTAGTCCGACCGCCGTAACATCAGCGCCAATAAAACACGATATTCTCGGTAACTTGGTGAACTATAGCCAAACAACAAGGGGGTCAAGTTTCCAGGCGAGTGTCCAGACCTGTTCTTCTACGACCGTGCTGTAGCCCAGCAGAGGTGAAGAAACTGGAAAGATCTACGTCTTGAGGTCTTGATGTAATAATGCTTCAGTAGTAAACAATGTTATTAGCTTCCTCTTGAAGCAAATAGTAATCTCCGTAACGAAACCAGTACGTCAACTTACAAGTTCTTCGCTGAACGGGAGATGATTGTTAAAGTTGTTAACATTTATTGATATTATTTTGTGTACTGTATATTGATCTCAAATTTATTTTTGTGTACAATCTTAACTCTATTCATGTAGTGAAAAACGTACTAATTAAATATGCTGGCTAGTAATTTTTCTGAAAACTTGCGTGGGTTATTGAAATTCAATATGTTAATATGTTATTTAATTCAGATAAGTCACTGACGGATTCGATATTATAAAATGTTGTATACTAGTTTAATAATGAAGAGAAAATTTCTGCAAGTTACCAACATATATGACGTAATTTTTACAGTACCTGTAAAACTACACGGAGAAATGAAAAATTATTAATAATGAAATTGAAAACTAACACAATTTTAGATGTAGAACGGCACATTTCAATGACAGTTCTATTGTTGGTGTAGAACAGTTGTACTACTCACATGTGCGACACTTCTCACCATCCATTCTTGAAGCCACAAACTCTTTAAGAACACGATTTCACTGTACAACCGTAAAGCGAATGTTTTAGTGAAGTTATAAAATTTTCGCAAAAACCACGAAAATGTAATGGCGTGTGATGGCTAGCAAACTGTAATGTAAAGATTGAAGTAGTGCTTAATGTTATAACTACCGCTTGAGTTAGAACTGTGCTATACTTTTGAACGTACAAAGGCACTTCCAAAGTCTTTAGAGCGTCATGGAACTATTTTAACATCAACAACTACCTAAATGAGTTAACAGCCGCGGTAATTAACACGAGCACACGGCGAGATAAGTTATGTACGGCTACGAAACGAGCAGCCTTGCCTCCTTCTTGCTGTGCTGTGCTGCCTGGCTTGGTTTGGTTTGGTAGCGGACAGCAGACCACATTAAAACTGTATCCAGCGTCGCGATTGGCCAAGGTTCGATAGAGCAGCATTTGGATTCGCCGGGAACGTCGAGACTGCGCCTGCACGAAAAGGAGAGTAACCCCCACCCCCTGGCAAAGCAAGCATCACACCAACCGACCCGTCGTCTAAAAGAGACTACAACAAAAAAATCAGAAATGTATACCATGATACTTTTTGTGCTATCCTCTTACAGCACAGCGGTTACCTTGTTTGCTGTTTATCAAAGGTTTCAAAATTTTTAAACGGCAATAAGCCGAAAACAATGCATTGCACATTACAATATGTCGGACCATAACTAAAAAGCTGAAATTTTTACCTAATAAAAATGAAATTCACAAAATCCACTAAAATATTATTATATGTGTTTTGAAATTTGTCGCGGAAACTCCCTATTCATTACTTTCATTGTTTTTTAAGTCCACTGTAGGAAATAACACCTATGTTTAGAAATACTAAACATACGACAGATTTCATCCGCATTCCCGTGTGCTGTGTGGATTTATGTCTTGCTGATATGACCCTTTCAAGTGTGAAATAGAAGAACTTAAGAAAAGGCGAATCTGCCTTAACTGCGCCTCTAAAGACGTAATAAATAAATAAATAAAATAATGAGGATGTGTGTGTGTGTCTGCAGGGTTTTGCCTGAATATTAGTGTTAAGTTTAATGGCATGTCCCTACCTTATTTTCACACACATCATGTCTTATTATTTCTTGTTGTGCAGAAACGAAGCAAGGTGCCATCATCAACACAATGAACTCACGGTCTTGTGCCATGATCCGAGAAATGTGACTGAGCACAGCTGACAGTATTAGTGGTTTTTTTGTGCCGGCGTGCTGCACTCTTGCCTAGTGTTCCATTTTCCATTAGACATTTCTGTTATAACGGATTGTAACGAGCTTGATATATGCTGTAAGTATGTTGTGTTGTTTCATTTTCGTTAAAGATACCAGATACAGTAAATTTATGTGGATAACGTGGTAATAATTAGTATACGTAAATCCGTTAGAACGTTCCGCAAAATTGTTAAGGGCTGTGTTAACCATTCGATGAATGTATTGTTAAAAAAATAAAATAATACATTAATTAAAGGTGGCTGAACTGAACAGTGATAGGTATTTTGTAACGACCATATGACATCCGAACAAACTGTTAAAGTAACAAGAAAGGGTTTAATAAGGATAATTTCTGCATCATGCGATGAAGGAGTCCAACTAAATATATCTGAAGGACAGCATGAACATTAAGGTTGCCGGAAAAAGTTCACATATGAGAGGCAGATAGCTCAGCAGAA
Organism: Medauroidea extradentata; assembly: GCA_003012365.1. Classification (NCBI taxonomy): domain Eukaryota; kingdom Metazoa; phylum Arthropoda; class Insecta; order Phasmatodea; family Phasmatidae; genus Medauroidea; species Medauroidea extradentata. The sequence goes on along the minus strand of PNEQ01018316.1, from coordinate 1,619 downwards.
GAGAAAATTACGTGCAGAATCCGATGGAGAGTCTGTCTCGATTTCTCCTTTAAAAAATGTGTTCCTCTGTTACAACATTCTATTTTTACGAGAACTGTTTTTATTGTGGACAGAAAGGTCAAATTGATGATCCTGACACATGCGGTGAAAACCTACGCAGAAAAGTTTGACAAAGCTGTGAAAAGTGTATGTAATTAAAGAAAATATGAAAAATAGGCTGTGGATGTACTTGGACGTTTCGAGTGTGTTAACGATATTTAATCAGATGATTCTATGTATAATTACAAGTGCGATTTTAACATCCGTTCTTTCCGAGAAATGCCTACAGTTTTTTTAAGGAGTTGATAGCACTTATGCTACACAACAACTGACTGAAACAAGAAACGCGAACGCCGCCCGCGAGATGACGAAATTAATCCGGCCGTCCTTAATGGAGGAATTTGAAGTGGATGAAGAACATATGAAAACAATTGAAAAACTGTAGTGAGCGATCAGAATACATTTACAAGACGACTTATAAGCTTACTCAGAAAAGTTTATGATGACAAAAATTTCTGAGCATTTTCGTGGTTCAGTATAGTTTTCTAAAAAGCGTGAGTCTAAGAATGATGTTAGTCTCCATGAAATTGTAAGTGATATTTTGGTTAAAATCCACAGCAAAGTATGCAATAATAAGAGCCCGAATAATTTTATATTTTAATGGATTTTGGTGAATATTATTTTGTAAAACTTTCTGCTCTTTAGTTATGGTCCGACATATTTTGACGTACGATGCATTGTTTTCGGCTTATTGCCGTTTAAAAATGTTCTTCCCTTTGACAAACCCAGATTAGTGAAAATTTCATTACTTTTAAACGGAAAGAAGTAAATTTTTAAAGCAATATGAAACATTTTGTTTTTTTTTTCTTAAATTTTTGGTCTCTATGAAGTTTTTGGCGTACAATTTGCTGTTTCGGTTTTATTTTACTATGGCCTTTTCGGGAAAAATTCTGGAAAAACATGCTAATTAGTATAAAATTAGAATATATTACGGAAAAAGGTAGGCACTTAACATAATAAGCTGAAATACTTTGCTGTTAAATGCGCCGTTTTCGATTTATTTCATTACTTAATATTTTTTTTGGGGATGAATCCCATAAAAAGAAGAAGTTATAAGCGGATTTTCGCGAATTTTGGATACGTTATGGATAATTTTGTGTTCTTTAATTTTTGTTTCTACACGTTTTGTTTTGAGACGCACCGTTTTCGACTAATTAATTTTCACCCATTTTTCTGTGCCGTATTTCGAATAAAAAAAAAAAAAAAGTAAAAACCGGATGGTCAATTTCGGATATGTTATTCTACGAACGTTTCTGCACATTTTGATGTAAGAAAACTTTTCTTGCAATTTATCCATAAGTCAACGCCTTTTTCTCATATCTTTCCTGGGCTATATTGTCGTCTTGGCTTTATGTTTTAATTTTATTGTCTGAATGTAATTTGTTTTGATTGTTGTGGAGTGTGCTTGAGTTAATTTAACAAAAATGAAATATATATATATATATATATATATATATATATATATATATATATATATATATATATATATATATATATATATATATATATATATATATATA
>PNEQ01018315.1:5605-17290 GCA_003012365.1 Medauroidea extradentata | reverse complement strand
GCCTGACGGTGGCACTCTGCCCTACCGTCGCCGCGATTCGCCGACGACCTCCTCGCTTGACAACGTCCGTCCCGGACCGACGCCGGCTCGCTTCTCCTCGCGTCCCGACGCCTAGCTTCGACGCCTGACGGTGGCACTCTGCCCTACCGTCGCCGCGACTCGCCGACGACCTCCTCGGCTTCACAACGTCCGTCCCGGACCGACGCCGGCTCACTTCTCCCCTGATTTGCCAAAAACCCCCTGTCACTTGGCCAGCAAGCTCCGGTTCCTTTTGGGCCAATCAGGAGTCAGCTTACACCCGATGGCCCCGCCTCTCGAGGACAACAATTCCGGCCAGAACCGTATTTATTAAATCATTGCTTAATTTCATGTCACATTTTACATTCATTTACATAAAATGGTTCATTTACTTGTTCACATTATTGATCTCTTAGTTACTACATATATATTACACTGTAACAACTAGCAAAGCCATTGGCTGGACTCCTCCCCTCGTGACCAGCTAGGAGGTGGTTCGAGCGGGGGTGGGGTGAGGCCCCAAGGACACACTATGCACCTGCTCGTCTCTCCCTCGTCTTCACAAGGACAAAATATATACAATTTCTTATTTTTAACATAAAACTTGGTGTAGTAATGGTATTTCGATGAGAACTATTGCAATGTGATCGTGATACAATGACGAGGAGAATGAATAGTCGCAAGACATAGTTATTATTGCACATTAATTTATGATGGTTGACACTGACGACTATTGAATATACTAAATCGGGGTGGCGACCATATGGGCCTGTCACAACTTTTCGAAGATTGTTAAACTCAATGCACATACAGGATGTTTATTAACTAAGGGTGACTTACTCCGCTTGCGTGTTCCTCACGAAATACTATGACGAAAACATGTTTTGTACTTTTCACATAAACGCAATATTATGGGAGTAATGGACCTCAGAACATACAATTTTTAAACAGTATTTTAAAAAATTGGAAACTAATTTACTTAAAATACAATATTTCAGCATTGCTTAATGCTATTGAGATCTGAAAACCAACATAAAATGCTGGTTGATACCTTCCACCCTTAGGAAAATAGCAGAGTGGCTACCCTCTAATTGCATACAACTTTTTTACCGTCAGGATTTTCGAACCTTTGTGAAATTGGTTTATTTAGTAATGTTACCTGTCTAACAAAATAAGTCTTCTTGTTACAGCTTACCAGGACTCCTCGCTTTCTTTCAAATAAAAAATCAAGCTACAATGATATTTTTTCACAACTACTTCATATTTGGAACGTATTGTATAGTACAGTACTTAGCAAGGTGACGTGGCTTTCAAGTTTTTGTTCGTGGCATGTACGTATTTTCTGAAAATCGGTCATTTTAACAGTTTTGAAACCACGAGATATCTAAGAAACTATTTTTCTGACTTTCATTACACTTTGTACTAATATAATACCTAGTAAGTTAATTTAACGTTTATGTGGTTTGTTTATGCTGTTTTCATATTTGAATTATAACAATTTTAATATATATATATATATATGGATCACACGAGATAGCTGAATAAACTTTTTTCAAAATTTTGTCAAACTCTGTACAGTTCGAAGTAACGTGACACAATTTTTAGGCTATGTATTTTGTTCACGCGGTGTTAAGGACGTTGGACCCGTAAAAATTCAAAATTTTATATTTGTGCCAAACATTGTTCAACTTTTACACATCAGATAACATGTCATTTCCCCTAATAAAAAAAAATTAGGTCCCATAGTTTTACAATTATGACCTATAAAAGTCACAAAATGACAGTTGCGGTGTAGCCAAAATAATAAAAAATAATTAACTTGCAGAAACAAGATAATTCATATTGATTCTTAATGCTGTAGGCTACTTCAAGACACTTTTGTGAAGACAAAGCGATAACTTTTTGTATTTTTAAAAAATTGATGAAAATGAGTAAATTTTTGCATAACTTTGACTTTTGGCTACTACCGAAATTTTCAAAACTAACTTTTGTCAATCATGTCGTAAAATGCATTGATACACTAACTATCAGTTCCTGTAATTTTGAATTTATTCGTTAGTTACTTTTTTTGATTTTGGCTACACCGCAATGGCCATTTTGAGACTTTGATGAGTGATTATGGAAAAACTATGGGGCCTAAATTTTTTTCATTTGGAAAAATGACGTGTTATCTGATGTGCAAAAGATGAACAGTGTTTGGCACAAATATAAAATTTTGAATTTTTACGGGTCCAACGCCCTTAACAGCTATACAGCGACGTAATTTGATACAAAAGTTTATCATATGAGATACAGTCTAAAATAACCATCAAACAGCATTTCATCTAACTCCATATGCGAGTATAGTACAAAATTCACCGACTTAAGTTGAATGCATTTTTCCAAACTGTATTAATTTTTAAAATATGGTAACCATTTTTCAAAGTTGACTTTCTACACACTTAGTACCTACTAAGTATGGTAACACGATTTTAAAGTTGTTGGTTCATGATATGTTTTGTAATATGTACAACCTAATTCTGAAGATTTCACGACATGAACACATAGTTTCTAATACATACATGTCAAGAACTGCAGGACAGATAGAATGCCAATTTTAAGATTTACAAACTTTATCAAGAGGTTTTTTTTTTTCAGGTCGACCTTGCTAGGTTATAGCACAATAATAAGCTAAATTGTTACTATTTAATATTCCTAGATGTATGCCTACGTGAACGATTTCAACTTTAAGGGTTGAATTGCGTCTTTGAGGAACGTAGGGTGGTAATTTCTTGTTTTTTTTTCTGCTTTTGCACAGTGTCTGCGTTTAACCATATTCGTTTCTTGTTCTGTTTAAAACGTTTTAAATTATTTTTCCGATTAATAGAGGGCTTAGTTGCATAGTTTCAGATAGTCATCTCGAGATAACAGCACAGAAAAATCAAAATATAAATTGGACTACATAGTGGCAGATAAGCATAACATATTTCTGGACGCTTAATAGAACTTAATTTTTTCCATATATGCCGCAGTTTACCTGCGTACACTTTCACCCTTCTCTTAAGTTAGTTGTGAAGGACGTATGGCTGAGGAAGGAAGCAGGTAGGGCTTCTCAATGTTCGAAGACAGTAAGGTTATTGGACATAATCAGTGGCTACGACTAATAGAGACGAGGGTGGGAATCGTTCATAGCCAGTATTAACAAACCCTCCAGCATTTGCTGGCGGTATTTAGGGAAACATTGTAAACAGAAATCAGTATGGTGGGACCATGGCCACTGCATCATATCGTCAGTTATAAGAAAGAATATAAAGCTACTAGAAACAACTTGTGTCTAGCCGCTGAGACTGTGCTGCGCATGTGCCAACACTTTGCAAGAAGTTGCAACGCCACCTATTAACTGTTATTGTAGTTCCCCAACCTAATAAAATATTCCTTCAGTTAAGAAAACAACAGTTTTTGGCATTTTAAACTAACATTAATTTACCTAAACTTACTTTCACAGAACACGGGCAAAGGCGGGAGGAGAAACCCGAATATTTCCGATGATTGCCGAATGGCGGCACAGTCTCAGAGGCTAGACACGTCTACTAGAAAAAACAACCACTGCACTTCAAGACGTCGGGTGGTAACTATTTTGACGTAAACAAGCGAAGAAAAGAACAGACAAAAAAAAAGAGAGAGAGAGTGTGTGTGTGTGTGTGTGTGCTTGCATGTTCGTACAGCGCCAGTCGATCAATGTGAATGTGAACAACATTGAACTTCGCCTAGAGCCACCGTGGCAGATTCTAAGAGCGGAGTCATCAATCTCCAGAAATCGATAAAGGTTTTCTCTGTTTTTCTGGCGCTTCGAGCCATATTTCTTTCGTCTGTGAAGGTTATGCAACCACGCCAGTTTCCCTTCAAATACCGGCTAGATGATCTCTGGCCAAATTGTTTTCTCATCCTGTCACTTTTCATCCTGAGATGCTGCGGAGCGATGTCATATGTTGGAAGTTTCGCCGTAGTTCGCTGTAGTTGGTCGTCCAAACACTGGTCTAGAGGAAGGTGGGACTCTCTCACATTAACTCAGCAGCGTTTAGGACGTGTTGTATCTTTGTTGATTGGTAAACTGCTGTAAGATACACGAATAAGAATTATGGTACTATTATTGTTTCAGTCCTCGATTGCAGTGTGCTAGGCTAGAGCCTAGAAAAACTGTAGTCAAATCATTCTTCCGCAGATTGATTCAGAAGTCACGTCACTAGTTTTTTGTCACCAACGTGGAGTGCGGATGCAGCGGTATTTGTCAAGAAACAAATGTGTAGTTTGACATCAATGTTTTGTTGTATTTTCGAGTATCATTTTATGTATTAGTTTGAATGACTATTCGCTAGAATGGATTCAGTGATTTCACACTGATTTCATTTGTCGAAACTTTTAAAAACTCGCAGTTCACTTACAAACGAGCAAACAAAAATTAGTTGCATTTTTGCATTGGGAATTTTGGTTAACTATTACAGCTGATTAAATTAAAGTAAAATTATTTATATGAAGCGGCATTTTAGTTAGGCTACATACTTATACTGTGATTTTCAATAGATGAATTGATTAGTCGAAATTGTTCTGAGTAATTAATGAAATAAACTAATCAATATTTTACTCCAATCTGTTATTTTCTCATGGTTTCATATGATCTCAGTACTGACAGAATAGTAGGTTCGATATTAAGGGCGCCGCCTATCTGCACTCTATTAGAGGCTCAAAAGTGACGGAGCTGTAAGGGCGACCTTGGAGCGCGCTTCACATGCCGCTGATACATTTTTACGATGGGACTTAAGCGGTGAATTGGTAGAACATCTGTAGCAAAGTTCACTGCATGTCTCAAGCTCAGTTTATTGTCCGGTAATTAAATTGTGAAGAACGGCAGTCAGAAAAGGCCGCTGTCAGCCATGTTGGAGGGCTCAGAAACCGTGTTTGTAATGTGCACGGCGTTTTAACAATGACCTTCCTACCTCGTCCGAAGATTATTTTCTTTTTGTACGTTGGCACAATAGGCGCATGTGGAATAGTTTTGGCAAAAAAAATTGTTTACGAACAGACTGCGACGCATTTTAAGCGCGGGGTAGGTGGTCCCCTTAAGAACCTCGTAACTGGTTTAATATTGCGACTTGCAACATATTGAAGAGGTGGAAGTGAAACTGATAGTAATGTAGAGCATGTGTGTTGAACATAATATATAGTCTCAGTATAAAGTAGTCACTGTGATTGTTGTCAGCGAGGAGGAAGACTGGTAATAAATACCAGCAGGCTTGCCAACAAGTAAGACATTGTAATAACAACTGGAAGTGAGGTGGTGTATGTTGACGTTTCTCATGCGGTTAGTGATCCTAACTGCTGGCATTGACATTTACGTGCCTGTAAATTCACGTCAGCGGGGATTACTTAAGAAACTACAAAGTCTAAGCTGGTGGGATTTTTACACGAATAAAACATAGAATACATTAATACCGGTAGCTCATTGCTGTTGAACACAGGTATGAATAAAGTTCTATCAAAGCAACAACTTCGGGCTGACATATTAGAGTCGGTAAAATCTTATTTACGCCAATATGTATTTATGCAACTAAACATATGACATTGTATCATGCTGGTATGCCGTTCCTCTAATGTAGTTTATACGGATATGCGAAGAAACGTTTGTGGCACGTGTACAGTTAATTACTTGAAGTATACTCGTACTTGTAATTGTAGCTAAGTCAACATTATGGAACATTTAATAAAATGTGTTAAAAATCCTTACGTCAATATTTCCAGTTACAGGCATACAAGTTACATTACTGTGTAATGTGGGATCTGCGTGTAGTATGTGTGCCTAAGATAAAATAAACAGTGAAGAATATATGCAAATGTAAACCTTGCTATTATTTTGTATGTTTAATATCTTATTAATAAGGAAAGTGTAACTTCATTCACTGAGGATAGAAATGAAGATATTCACTTCTTTAAACGACACTACACTGAAAATGAGGACAACGAAAATTCGTCTCATACGTAATTTAATTAATCTGGAAAACAGCTGCCCTTTGGGTTATTATTTTTTAATTTGATAGGTTTCAGTGTTGTTGAGCGCAGCATAGTAACAAGAGTTAGGGAATTTCACGCAAACATAACTAAAAAGTTCAATAAACTATATTGCTTAATTTTATAGCACGGGCCAGAAATATAAGAATACACGTAAGGGAAATTAAATAATTAATGTAGTATCTCAGTGTTACGATGTTTTGTATTAAAATGAACAACTTTGATACATATCATCGTTTCTCTCGTCTAAATAGGTAATATAAGCATTCCACGTTATTGAGTAAATCTTTTCTTTTTATCCATTCCCTTGTTGGTAATAATATGACATACAACACGTATTCATCGACGAATGTTCAGAAAGTGTGTGTGAGCTTATCATATCCTCACAAACTCTTCATGAATGCTAATATTGTTGTCAGGACAAGTAACTGTCAGCAGGTAACCAGAGCGGCCACTATAAAAGCCATCACAAACACACTGACTGCGGCAATCTCATCCATGTTGCAACTAAACAGCGTCAGAAATGCTAGAATGTCCTGAGCAACAACGTACAACACAGGACGAGCATGCGTGTATATTAGCAACAACACAGTTTACACGAGTTTAAATGTGAACACGCCTTTACACCGAGCTCCAATTTATTTATATGTTCTCACGTTATTTTCAACCGCAAGTCTTAGGAAGCAAAAACATACGAGTGACTAGCACTTCTGTAACAAATTATTTACGTCAAACTCACACATTTCACATTGAATGATGTTAATAATACAATTGTACTGGGTTCTGTTTAAAAACTTCATTGTTGTACTTGTGTAAAATCGCAAAGAGACGGGAACAGTTTACAAGAGTTGTCATGATAACGGACACCTGATTTCCGTGAAAATCATTTTTCACCAACTTTGTTTCAGTGCCTTTTGTGCAAACCTACATTAAGGGAAATTCCTAGAAAAAGTATGTAATATTTACATGATTCTTCCAAATTATTTCAACACTAAATATAGCCATGTAAAGCAATAGCTCCGTGAGCATTTTAATTTTCATATTATTTAGCTTTAAAAATGCCATATTTCCAAACGCCGTCGTAAACATCGAAAACACATTCTTATTGGCTAATACATTTATAACGTATCCTTACTTGTTTTGATTAGCCGCCGCCCACCAGGCACTGTTGTGTGTGTAGTAATTCTTCACTGACTTAAAAAACTGATAAAATTTAGCGAACCCGGTTACGTAAAAGCTAGCTCGTGAGATTCGCCCGTTATTAAGGCATGCGTGGTTGCAGATTTGTAAGTTAACAAAGAATATTTCACTGCTGCAAGGTATTAGTATAGTTTGTTTCATGTAACTAGCCCGTATTTTTACATTTCTCTTCTGAGAAATGTGTTCGACAGTTCCATTGTTTCGAGCTTTTAACCTACCTGGCTTCCTGGAAATGCACGGTCTCCGCAATCCTGTGTACAAACACACTTCTCCGAAGTGAACTGTCAAAATATGGAACACTTACATGACACAGATTTTAGCTTACACACATTGTGACGTTTTATTTATAGGTTTGAGTTTGTGTCAATTTAATTTAAATTCCAGAGTGACAGTAACTTAATACGAAATAATTTCAATGTTTCAGGTCAGGTATAGAATCATAAGTTTAGATATGAAAAGTCAGCCGAATTAAGCTCACATGTGTACAAGAAGTGAACCTATCTAGTTAGGCCTAATAGCTGGAATGAGTTCAACCAAACCTGGCACGGACTGGTCATCTAGTTCACAGATAATCTTGGAGACTGGCCTGCAGGTCAGTGAAGCCGTGAGATATTCCAGCCTCTGTTTATTGGGAGTGTGTCTTTGGAACAGTCAAGTGGGAAACTACTCCTCGCAATCAGAACAATGTCAGTTGCGACACCATACGTCGTTGATGTGCTGAGAGAACTCCGAGATGCTGGGAGTTACAACATCCAATCACAGACCACGTAGCAGAGCTACCAGGTGTGCATATTAGACACTGAAACAAAGTGGGGCAAAAATATTTTCGCGAAAACCTCCTGCCTCTACACACGACACAATTGAATGTGATGATGTAGGCGGGAACATAGTAGAAGGATTATGAAGGAAGGAATCTGATTTCGCGCAGTTGTTCCCCCCTCCCTTTCCCATCAGTTATGTTCCCCAGAAGCCAGTTGCGGCAGCAAAATACATTCATATTGTTTCTGCACAGTAATTTAAAGAGTTCACGTGCAGCGTTGTGTTTACAGAGCGCACTTGTCATGGGATTTTACGAAATCAGATTTTCTGCTACATGCTGCAACAGTACATGTTCTGATAAGCATTTTGTTAAATTTGAATTGTTAGCAAAGTCGTACTTGAACCAAAGCAGTACAAGTAACCTATGTTGGCAGGCAGTTTACTACATACGTAGTTGTGTGTTGTCTTTGTAAAATATCACACACTTGTGTTATTTACTTTAGCGTGCAATTTGGTCAAGTCTGGTCATATATGTCACGTGTATGTGCTAATCAAAATTATTAAAACGCTGTTGCCACAAAACGTATGTTATCCATACATGTGTTATCGTGTTTGTTTTAGTATGCCGTACCATGTCGTTGATTCTACATGTTGGATACATTTGGTACTCTTCAATAACTACATTGCACTTGTCATGTCTCTATTCGAAGTTTTCGAACGAACTCACTCATTGCCCGAAGGCACCGCACGTACCGCACGAGCTACCAATCACCTACACTACTGATTTACTTTTGAACAAACACGTCCACTTTACCGACAGGCGACGTAAAGTGTTCGGATTGTTCGTGAACACGTTTATTCACTACGGCAGAACATGTCCACACCTGCACACGATCCCTTGTTCGCGAATACTCATGTGGCCATACTGCTCAGGTGTGGACTTTACTTTAAAAATCTTGCTTACGCATAACATATCAGGAACGTTATACTGAAGCAAACAGGTGTCGTTCCTTATTGGTTTATAAATCAGATTTTCTAGAAGATGTGACGACGAGTGTGCTGACGGTCAGACATGGGGTGATATGATCTTGTCCAATGTTGCAGCTAGCTGTGTTGTAAACGTATTTTTGCAAGGCGTCTTTGCTGGGCAAGTTTGTTAATGATCATTTGTGCATTTAATAAAAACTAATGAAAATTCCAAGATAACAGACGTATTGAGTTAAGATTTGCAAGAGTGAATGTAGACAGTGAGGAAGTGTCATGTTGCAAGGCCAGATGCAATGTAGCTACAGATGTGGGCGAGGTGAGGTGAGGTGACTAGAAGCTGGCAGACCGGTCCCCCTACACCTCTACAGTGCCACCAACATAACACTGCTCTCTGACAACTAACTTTCCTCAACAAGTGTCGAGTATCAACTATAACAGCCGTCCATATTGCAGGTGATGGTCTCCTGCTTCAGCAGCCCCTCAGAAAATCTAAACTAAAGTTATGTTGGCACTCGTAACAAACCGTGTACAGTATATCCTTGTTCACTTGGCCTTCATTACTACCCACAATGTACAATGTTCCATGCAAAGTGTGCAGTTTATAACTCCTGCTTGCTATGACATGCTAAGCACATACAACGCCGTCTCCGCTGCCAAGAAGGTTGGTAATGTGATTATAAATTAGCTCAGTTTCTGAAAGTCCTGTTTAATGTGTAAGTTTTCTCAATTGTAAAGTGTTCATAAGCAAACTGAAAAAACCAATCAATCAAGCATGCTTTCTCAAATAGGTAGAGAAATAAAACAATGTTAAAAGTATATAATGGACATAATATGACGACAGTTCCATTATATATTTAACCGTGACGCTAACTTCAGCCACTCAACATGGATTGGTAATTCGAAGCAGGAACTGTTGCTTCGAAGCCGAAACTGTAGACAGCTGAAGATTTCACAGAACTAGGACTGTTAATTAGCCTACATTGTACGACATAGTCGAATGAATTTCGGATAAAAGCCCGCCGAACGATTCCAATGACAAACAAATCCGAACAAAGATCAAGCACTAAGATAACCCGGAACGAAAGTAACGTGAGTGGAAAATATAGTTCTGAGGACTGTGGCCGGACATAATCGTAAAGGAGGACTAGAAAGTCGGCAACCAAACACTTCACTACAGTTACAGTCTTACAAGAGTCGGGCATGTGTCGTTGCTAACTGCAGGAAGAAGGTGGACCGAGCAACGTCCTAGACTCTTACATTACTACGAGTCTGCAAGTAGCATAGAGATAGTCGCCCATTATGTACATGGTTTCAACAACATAACTTACAAACTGACAATCTACGTACACGATCAGTATAAATGTATACGGAAAAAATACAATTCTTGACCAATCAGAAAACTTTCAACCAGAAAAAAATTATTTTTTATTGCACAAAAACATTTGCGCTAACAGCTCTCAGGGCGGATTAACTTTCTTTGAATGCCCTCATTCGTATTACAAGTATTACTGTATCTCGCCATATTGTTTGTGTATTGTGAACGGGGCTGTAGTCCACACAGTTTGGCAGCCGTCATGTCATGCCTACTTGTTCTGCTACTTACCCGCTAGAGTGCTCTCTGTCAGTAGCGATCCTTCAAGCGAGTCTGTTATCTCTCTGAAAACTACGCAGAAATATGAACATTGCTTGGCGAAGTCTGGCGAGGACCGTGGTTACCCCAGTGGCTAGAGCACTCGCCTCCCACCAAGGCGATCCGGGCTCGGTACCCTGCGGGGCCAATCCCCAGATTTTCGAATGTGGGCATCATTCCGGTGCTGCTCACTTGTAACCGGCGATGTCTGCACATGTAGGCCTACATATTGACTAGAACAATAATGGCGCGCGGCCACCACCAGGCAGCGCAAGTACTGGTATGAGGAAGGTGATATCATGGGAGACAAGACTTATTACAAGGCAAAGTCAATACACAATTGATAAATACGGAACGTAACATGTTGGTTAACTAGTTTTTCCGGTTACACGATCAGGTTACTTGGTAACTAGACGTAAACCATGCAAGTAGCAAGCAGTTAGCGCAGTTAAGTTTTGAACGTAACGTCACCTCGACCCGGGTTATTCTCGTGACATGTTGTAAATGCGTGTTTGCATGTCAGTAGGTAGTAGTTTATTTTCTTAATATATGCCTGTGAAATTGAATTTAAATGTTGAAGTACCAGTGAAAAATTAATTGTTAAGGTAGAGTATCAATAAATATAAAATAGCATTTTGTTTAGCGAATAAGTTTTAGTATCAGTATTTGCGTATACACTATTTAGAATCGTATCGACCCAATTGCATTCATAGAGCAGTTAGTACAGTCATAAGTTTAATATCTAGAGTGAGAAGGTAATTCAGAACACTTGTGAGTTGTCTCCGCTAGAAGAATCACGCGAAATCAAATGCAACAAGAATATTTACGGCTAATGGCGGACTCTCTTAGTTTAAGGTTGTTCTAGTGGGGAAAAAACATAATTTTATATTTGTATGAAATAGTGTTAGTTTTGTACACATTACTTGAGAGTACATATACCTCTAACGGAAAAAAATTAGCTCATCTAGTTTTCCCGTAATGGCACTTCAAAGTCAAAATTTGCGTATTTTTACTTCATACAAAACTTGAAAACCAGTTAACATAAAGAA
>PNEQ01018314.1:0-53698 GCA_003012365.1 Medauroidea extradentata | reverse complement strand
ACTGAAGTGCAGCGGTCAGATAATTGCCGGGACTGCTACGTGGGTACAGATAAGATAGCAACAACTCTCACCGATAATAACAACATCTGCGTCATGGCACTAGATAAGATAAACTATCGACTCGCTCAACCGCGAATTTCGATTATCCGACTGTCTCTTCCCCTGCATTATCGCGGATAATCGAGGTTCTACTGTATAACCCTGTTCAAATTCTATAGCGAACAAAAATGAGAACTTTACGTTTTGACTTTACTCACATAAATAAAGGCTACTTCTAAGGTGACAGTCAAGATAATTTCTTCATAGAATTGGTGCAGTGTTGCCAGCCCATGAACTTTAGAAACAGCCCTAGTGCAAAAAAAAAAATACATTTCCAACCCGTGAACAATGTTTCAATGGAATGTTTACATTGTTGTGTGTATTAATATATTATTTTTGCTTCCACAACCAACTTTTTGCCAGTAAGTCCTGCCTCTGCACAAGAAAAATATCTGTGAGTAAATCTAAACCTGCATCAACAAAATGAACACATTTTCATCACTCAGTAAGCCTACAGTCCAAGTTCACTTGTAACTTTCTAGGCAATTTTCCTTTAAGTTTCACTGAAACACAATATCTTACCTCAAAATTTTTTTGTCCACCAACAACTGCCTCCTGCTGCAAACATTTCATACCGCTTATTAGTCATTTTCTTGGTACAGATCCCTCTGGGATACAGAATTTGTCACCAATATATAGTTTCAGGTATTATAAGGGATATTGGACCTATCAGGAGACTGTTTCCTGAGCGAGTGCATTGTTTTTAAGTAAGCTAGAGCTTACAGTTAATGTAGATATCGTAACCTGTATTTTTCCATCTTAGGGCCGGCTTCACAAAATCTGTTTAAAGTATTGGTTATCTGAACATATGATAAATATATACAAATCTTTTAACTACTGGTTAAAACTATAGAGTTTCTGAAAACACTACTCCCGTTTAAAAATGTTATGGTTAGCTAAGTGCTGGTTAATGTAAATTCGGCAACCCTGCAGTGACGTTTCACGTTGTGATTGGGCGTTGTATCTTATTTTTAAAGTCACGGTTACATTAGCTTGTAAACAATGGACGAAAGAGGTTAAAAGTGTATTTCCCGGTAGTTTTATTACATCTGAAAACAAACTTCTAATTACCATAGTTGAAAAATGTTCTCATATTGTGAAATGTAAAAAACAGATGCACTGACGTGGAAACAAGAAGAGGAATATTGGGAGACAGTTGCAGCCGAGTTCAAAGACTCTTTCGGGCGTGTGTCTGCGTACCAACAACATTTTAAAATCGAAGTACGAAAACATAAAAAGATCAGCACGAAAATAGAATAGCGAAGAGCATAAGCAATTCTTCAAGGCGTAATGTGGGATGCCACAGAAATTCACTTCTCACAGAGTTTTACGAGAAAGTCAAAATTCGTAATAAACATGGACGAAAGTAAGCAGGCTTGCAGTGGAACTTCTACTTTGTTACACCGTTAATGGTTTTGCCAAGTTTTGCTTCGCAATTTCCAATTATATATTGTGTAAAATTACTGCAAGGAACATTCTCTACGTGCGTGTTATTTATATTCGGTGAACATAACCTCTCATGAATGAAGCCAAATATTAACTGAAGATTTCTTTTTAGTAATAACAATCTTTGTTTCAAATAATGAGGCCTTGAAAATTACTGCTTTCTGTTGTCATTTGTAAATTGTTGAATAAAAAACTGTTTAGATATAAGTTGTGCTATGTTTTATTTTCTTTATGTGCTAACAAAAATTTGATGTATTTTAAACGTCTATTTACAAAAAATACATGGGAATTTGTGTTACCTATCCAAAACTAACCTCCTCTTCTCAACATTTAAAACAAAAACAGAAAATAATAAAAACATACATTTTATAGCCCAAGGTAAATAGGCTGATTGATAATGTCACAAAATAAAACACGTTTCTCGAAATAGTACAGTATGTACATTAATATTTTTGTACAAATAAAACATATTGACAAAAATTCTCATCTATCGGCAGGAAATTTTCGGTTTGGGAATGCCAATATTGAGTTTTGTTAGCAACAATCATCTTTAAAAAATTGTGTCTGCCATAACCTTAGTTGTGAAAGAACTTCTGTTTTGACAGTGATACATTTATTTCGAGTGAAACTATTATCCAATACAAACGCAAGAAATAAAGAATTAGTTAGTATAACTTCACATTGAATTAATTTTTCTGATTTTGTAACACTAAGTTTTCATTATAAGGATTATGTTTTATTGCTTAAAAACACAATCTGCCATATTTGATAAATGTTATAGTTAACTCAGTAACCGAAACTTCTTCTTGTGTTTAAATTAACCGTTGATTACTACTTGTTTTAAACAACAGTTTTAAGTTAAACATAGCTCGAGAAACACAAAACACTGCTAACCACCACTTAAAATTAATCAGATGATTATCGGAACATAACCAGATGTTGTGAAACCGGCCCTTACTCTGATAAAACGTACAACCTAAAAATACTGAACTGGCACTACACCATGATGAGTTCTAACTACTACAGTACTTTGCAGTACCATCTACTTATCAATAGCAAGTCAACTATCATTTTGGCATTAAGGGGCCTACCTACCTGTGCCTCAAATGCATTGCAGCGAGTTATGGTTATTCTTTTTTAGACAAAACTATTTAAAGCACTTTATACACTATACCCCCGATTTTACTGACCCTGGATTATACGAATATACTCTTGGGAACAGAGAAAGAGAAAGAGAAAGAGAGAGAGAAAGAGAGAGAGAAAGAGAAAAAGAGAGAGAGAGAGAGAGGGTAGGGGGGGAGAGCTGTTGAAAAATGTGAAGGCGCACATTGGATAGCAACATTCGGCCAGTGAGCAATACTATGTATGTTACACAGTTTGTCTACCCCTGATTTCTTTATAATGTAGCAAAATCTTACTCTTAGTAGATAACAGGAATGTGACAGCTAGAGTTACATGCTTGTCTCACGGCCGCAGGCAGATCACCCCCTCTCTCACATTCCTTCGCACACATCAACTTGGGAAACAATTTGAAACACATTTCCTGGGAAATGTCAATCAATATCCTCACCCCCTTGGTGGAAAAATATCTTGCAGACATCCAACCTGAAACCCTACCCTTCCACTAGCCTATAACAGCTCACTTTCACGAGTATACTACCGCCGGTAAAGATAATCTCTATTACATGTGTACAACAGGATTTTTCATTCCCGCCTCTACCCACACCCAACCACTGAAAATGACAAATAATCACAAGTCTTGTATGTTATTTTTTAAGTTTTGGACATTTTTAATAGTTACTCAATTTTCCTGGTGAAGTGAGAAACTTCTTGTGTTACAATCTCCTTGAGGCTGTAGGGTTTCTGGTGCCGACGTTGTGGTCAGAACATCAACTTCGTCAAATTTATCAGTGATGCCGGTGAATGACGCACTTGTACCTTTGTCTTCTTCAAAGGCCGCAGCCACACTACATTCAGAACTACTTCACTTAAACATGTTCAGATTTGAAGCGGTTACACGAGCTACGAACAAATTCAGATCGCAGTCTCTTCTCTTTCAAAGTAAACTAGTTTCATATGCAATTTCGAACGACACATCTTTGATGCTTCTCTCCTATTGGCTGCTTGGAGAAACACTCTGTGTAACTAATATGGCTGCTTTTTGGTCTTACATTTTGCACTCGTTAAATTAAACTAACTTTTAGACGTAAAATAATTATATCAACTTTACACACACAGCAGCATTTCAGTTAGATGCGATAATAATTAAATATGGTACATTTCAAGTTCCTAGTTTGTTAAGGTTAGAAAGTTCATTTAGTTTATGGTCGTGTAACCTCGCAAATGTGTTTAAGCTTTGAACACGATCAATTATGGCTGCCGAATGTATTTAACTGAACAGGTTTGACCTTCACTGTGACAGTGGCCAAGAGGCAGAGTGTGTGTGTGAATGACTGCAAGAGAAGTAAAAGCAAGGGAAAAAAAAATAGGGGGACACGTTTTCAGCACTACACATCAGCCAGGCAAGCTTTTGGAAAGTAAACACAACTGGGCAACAGGTAAGAACGGCATAAGTGACTAAGTTTGGACTAGTTGACAGCACTTTTTTTGCATTAACTTGACTCTTGCCGTGGCGTGCCATTGTTAAAAGGGCACAAGTACCGAAAACAGTACAGCACAAAGGCTTGTGATCTTTGAAAGAACAGTGCAATGGGAGTGAATGACTGGATTTATTTGCTTGGACATACTCCATTGCGAAATAAATGACTGTCAAAAGAAAACTAAAAATAAGACAAGAAAACGTAAAAAAAAGCAGAGTATGCTTTAGTCATCAGGTAACTGAAGCATACTCTGCTTTTTTTATGTTTTCTTGTCTTATTTTTAGTTTTCTTTTGACAGTCATTTATTTCGCAATGGAGTATGTCCAAACAAATAAATCCAGTCAAAGGCTTGTCTTCAAACTTCACTTAATATTTTTTATTCATTATTTTCGTGTTGCAAAAGACAGTACACTAGCCTCACAGCCTCCGGAAAAAAAAAAAAATGTTGCATGCGACACTAATTTTAGCTTCTTTTGACAAGAGCCTTGTAAACCTTGTTAGGTTTATTTTTCCATGTAATACTACAAACATCGAGTCTACACGATCGCGAGAGGCATCCGTGCTTGGTGTTTAAATTTTATTGTGACCTGGATTGTTCGTATTGATCGTTTGTAGGTGTGATTTTAATCGGGAGAAGTCTGTCCATTGATATAAATAAACTTCAGTTATTATTTGCCATTTCTCGTGTGAAACAATACGGATGTCAGACTATGTATTTGCGAGAAGACACTCTGTGCTCGATGTTCTCTTTTTTTTCTCTAGGACATGGGTCTGTCATATTTACCGTCCAGGGGTAACCTTTTAATCGGAAGGCGTCAATCTTGTGATTTAAATTTATATTTTAATGATAAATTGTCTTACACTCTCGCAAAACACTACAAAAATCAGAACTCCATTCAATATACATTGCAGAAAAAATGCAATTTTAAAATTTGATAAGGGGCGGGGGACAGAATTGGCCTCAATCGATCTTACGAAGGTGCTCGATTTTTAGAAATGTCATAAATGGAACCATCATATTCGTAAAATCTAGGGTCTAGTATATTTGTATATCTATGAAAAGAACACACACTTCAAACTGTCGCTATAGTTTTTAAAATTATTCAGCACGTTTATTAGAAACTTCATTTTTGGGTCCCTTAAAATGGCCAAAAAAGGGTTTTCTAGAATGCTGTATCTCTATAAATAACAACCGGATTCGAAAAACACAACTATAGAAACAACCTATCTAGGGAGGCCCTTCACAATGTCAGCTGCCAAGCAATAACAAATGGCAATACTTTTGTTACAAAAACTCAACTCCTGAAGACATATAAATAGAATTAAAAGAATTTTCATGCCATGTTCAATAGAAACTTGTACAAAAAATATAGTCTAATATAAAATGTTTTGTGTGTATGTAACAAATTGTTTGATTAGCCAACGCATAAAACCTTTGCTTCGTTGTTTCGCCGACTTGCAGAGACAGGAACATTGAATGCGAATACAGGTGATCGCGGGCAATCCATGACACGTTGTAGCCCTCGATTAGAAGAGCGCATCCTCGCCAACATTGACACAGATGCAGGTGCCAGCGTCAGGAATGTCGGGGCAGCATTACATGTTGGCCACACAACAGTGTGGAGGGTACTTCATCAACAGCTCCTGTACCCGTACCATGTCCAGCGCGTGCAAGGCCTTGCGCCTGTCGACTATCCAGCGCGACTGACATTCTGCCAGTGGTTCATTCGCCAAAGTCAGATGGCAGCCTTCGTGTCATTCACTTTGTTTACAGATGAAGCAACATTTGGGAGGGATGGCATCACTAACTTCCACAACATTCATCAGTGGGCAGCCGAAATCAGCAGCAGTCGGATCAATGTGTGGGCTGTGATTGTGGCTGATTGCCTGGTGGTGCCGTATGTATTGCCACCTCATCTAACTGGTGAAGTGTACAGGGACTTCCTCATCAATGCTTTGCCACCCTTATTAGAGGACGTGCCCGTGCTTATACGCAGAAGGATGTGATTCATGCACGACGGAGCTCCAGCACATTTTAGTTGTAATGCATGCATTGTGTTAGATGCAACATTTGATCGCAGGTGGATTGGCCGATCTAGTCCAGTTGCATGGCCCCTACGTTCACCGGACATAAACCCGCTAGACTTTTATTTGTGGGGCCATATCAAGAGTCTTGTCTATTCAGCTTCGATAGACGATGCGGAGACGTTATGTCGCTGGGTATTTGAGGCATGTGAAACGGTTCGTGGCCAACTAGGCATTTTTGACTGTGTGCGCAGATCCATGATGCGACATGTACGTGCATGTGTAGTTGAACGGGGTGGTCATTTTGAACATTTATTGTAATGTTTGTCTACATCACGTAATAGAGCTGTATGAAACAGTAATGACTATGTAAGGTGTCCCAGAATGGCCAGGACAAACATGTGCATGATACTGATGTGATGTCTTGCAGCAGGTGCCCCCTGAGAGCAGGCCAAGTAATAAACGAGGTCTTGTACGATAATGTTGTAGTAGTATGTCTTCTGAACTGTCTAATTTCTTAATAAATCATCCCCAAATGTTCAAATATCCCAATAGTAACAACGTTCTATGCCATTAGAGGGTAGCCACCCCAACTACGTATTGTGGTAAGGCTGGTAGATATCAACCAGCTATTGCGGTAGGGTTGAAGACCCCATGAGCAATGCTGAAGATATTGTTTGTTAATGTCAAGTGGTGTATCATTTTTCAGACAAGTACGAACATAATGAATCACCAATTGACGCAGTATGTAAATGGCATTTATGCAAGGTATCAGAATAATAACAATGTTACAGGAAATACTCTGCAAAATGATATGTTAACAATAATACAACTGTTAGTTACAGAAATGTCCACTCATGTTCACACTCTTATGTCGTACGTCTCAAACAATACAGTATCTCCTTTTCCAACAGTTCCGTCCTGGCCCTCTGTAGCAGCAACCGAACCTTTGTGTGCGTTTTACACGAAAACGATAGGTCCTAGACAGTTGCAACAAGAGGACATTTTTTGTCACACAGGTCTTATTACACAATACACCGTCTTAAATTGTTCACATATCCTGACGTTGACAAAGTTGTATGTAATTCGTGGGTAGCCACCTCCGCTGTTTTCATAAGGGAGGAAGGTATCAACCAGACTTTGCTGCTGGTCTGAAGATCCCAATAGCATTAAGCAATGCTGAAAATATTGTATTGTTATGTCAATTAGTTTCTGATATTTTGGGAAAATAAGGTTTTCAAATTTGATATTTGGGGGTTCATAACGCACTTTATATTACATTTAGGCGGATAGTGCATAGCCTAACATGTTTTGTCTTCTTTTTTCGAGAGGAACACGCATGCAAAGTTTGTCCCCCTATTTAAGAAACGACGTGTGTGTGTGTGTGGTGTGTGTGTGTGTGTATATATATATATATATATATACAAAAAAAAATACAAACTACTTTAAAGGTACATTCAGCTTTACACAAGGTATTACAGTATTTCCTACTTGCCCTTTAAAGTGTTAAAATACTTCCCCAAAATTCCACAGAATATAGTAAGTATTTTCTAACTAATAACACAGACCTTCATGAATATAATGTACACATATTACCATACTCTCTATCACGTTGTAATAATGCATTATCCATGACCACCTGTATTTTAATCACCAAAGGTTATCCTGCCTACTTTCACTTCCCTTCCTTAAAAAAGCCAAAGTACTACACTGAACACAAATTTATATCCTTACTTTCTTGTTTCGTAGTTACATATAACTTTACCTCTACAAATCCCCCTTATATTTCCTATACAATCTTCTTATCATACTAGTGTATTACCAATCTACTATATCAGTAGCCACCTTCAATACTCATAACATCACATCAACACTTCCATTAGTGATAAAAATAAATGACAAACAAGACAAATATGACACCCTTCTCACCAGCTATAACATAAACTGAACAAAACTCAATTTCATTAGTCATAACAACAGAAAAGTTAAAGCAAGTAATGCAAATACATCAACCTTTGAAATTACCCTCATTTATAAAACACTATACATACAGTAATTACAAATAATTCAGTGACCTCTTTTATAACATTCTCAAAATTTCAATACTACACCACACAATATCAATATTCTTGGGTTAATACAATGTTGTTAACCACTCCAAGGTTTCAGCATAGAAATATGATAGTTGATACCATTTATTCGGTATACATCATGACCCACTTTTGCTTCAACAACATGTGGTCCACCATATAGCAAAAAAATTTGTGGAACAATTTTTTATCCGCACACGATAAATCTTTGTTCTGCACGAGCACGCTATCTCCCTCTTTCAACACCAATGCCTTGCCTTTTCTGTCATGCCTGGCCTTACGGGCTGCTGCTTTTAAAAATGATCGTCTTCTGTCTATCTGGCATATAACACTATGGTCTGTGCATACACTTACAGTATAATTTAGTGCTGCCAACAACTCTGACCTAGGTACCTCTTTCTTTCCTCACTAAATGATATTTCTAAACTGCCTCCTTGTAGTTTCAAAAATTTATCATCATAGCAAATGCTTGCCTTCTGTTGTTTGAGCCAATCAGACCCTATAACCGCATTCACATTTAATCCCTTAACTACCAAAAAGGTAATATGCACTAATTTTTTATCTATTTGCACATCCAACAATATCTGCTTCTTTACATTTTTGTTTCTTACTCCTGTGGCCCCAATTATTGTAACATTTGCCACTGTCATTGTTGGTATACTAATTTTAGTTGCTTCCTGTATAGCCTGCTCACACTGCTCAGAAATTACTGTCACTTCACTACCAGTATCAACAAGCATTAGCAGCACAAACTGAGCCTCCTTTTGAACTATACCTCTTACAATAGGACACCCAGAATTTTCCTTTTCTGTTTCCTGTCTCCCACTGGTTACCTAGTAATTCCTCTCCTGAACATATAAAATTTTGGTTTCTGGAGATTTCCCCAATCTCCCTTATTATACTACAATGGGGAACATGCGTGTGTCGGGTATTTAACTAAAAACATTACCAGCATTTAGATTTACTGTTAAATAACATGTGTACTTAATGCAGAGACTTAAAACAACATCTAACATGTAAAAAAACGTCGCCGTAAATGTAAGAAATCCAGAAATTTTCAAACGGGATGAGAACACTCTGTGATTGGCTTGACGTCACTAGGCGAAATTCGCTTGGCGGGAAGCCACGTTTTCCTAGTCGTGGCAAGGCCAGTTACGTTGTTTATGGTGTCGGTATATTACTTTAGGAGTTACAAAACTACTTGAAGCCACAACACGTTCGTGATGAAGCCTTTAAGCGTGTAGTACGGTGCATATTATCGTGGTGGTGAATTGTGTTACAGAATATGCGTTTAATACGAACAAATACGTGTAGCTAATGGTTTGCAGCCTTTATAGCCTGATTGTTTCTCAGATATCGCCTGAATATCAAGTGAAATGCGATTGTGGCGTGAGATTCACAGTAAAATATTAGTCGTTCTTCGATACCGTACTTACATGTTAATAATAGGTACTTTAAATAATCACTAGCCTATTCACGTACCATTTTCGTAAGACGCTTACAAAAGCTGAACAGCTTCTTTTTTTCGACGATTCTGCTCGATTGTTTGCCTCTCGCGTAATAAATTATCCATATTTTATAAAAATGTGACTTACTCTTACGTTCCTTATCTGGAAATAGAAAATATAAAATAATAAAAGTAAAAAAAATGTGAGGAGTGCAATGCAATGGTTCGTTGCTATGTGCTTGGTCGTATCACGCTTACGTTTAAAAACATATTTTTTTTTACTAACTACGAACGTTAACTCAAACTTTTAATATCTCCTAATTGTAGGCATTTGTATTATAAATTGATGGGAACTGAATTGCAAACAATATCTGCTAGGCTTTACAATGTTTAGATATAAAGTTAATACATTTTATTGTGTTCTGCTACCTACCGTGACTTCTGGAACTACTTGGGTTCTTCCGCGCTGCTGCTATCTACCGGTAGACCTCGAACTATGCCAGGCTTCCCGTAATGCATGAATACTTTGTGCGAGTTATTTACTCTGACTAATATTTTAATGATTGCCTTTAAGTTAATATTTGTGTGTGACTGTGTGTATATATTATTCTTTCTTCTGACTTACTATCGGCGTTTATAAGTAACTTGCTTGTATATCTTAAACGCCTCGAGTTTAAATAGCGCTTAGTTTGTGTTTAGGTCACTCAGATTACATTTCACAAAATCAATTATTTGTAGAAACATAATGTATTGAACCTACGTCCAAAATATTATGGGCAAGCATTGAAGACAAAAATGTAAATTATTGTAGTGATGAATCTCAGTTTTGCCGAATAATTGATATCCACTGCTTTGCGAAATTTGTTACGTTTTCGTTCAGGAACAAATAACTTCCCGATTATTTTTAAGTACGTATTAGAACACTTACGTGCTATATAATATGTGAACATCTATCGTTTTGCACCAAGTCGAGATTACTTTAACTTTCTGTCGTACTTCTCGTGATGTGCGCAACGATTGCTATGGGCGGTAGGCAGCAAGTGGGCTGGAGTTTCGCCAGATGACGTCACAGCGGGCGCCATGCTGAAGTCAAGCGTTTCGGCGGGCTTTTTAAATTACGTTACGTTTTTTGCCGATTGCACTGGAATAAACGCATAGAAATTAAAAGTAAAATGTGATTATTGCTTAAAAATGCTTGCGAAATCGAATTAAAACATAAAAAAAAATTGTGCATGTTCCCCACTCCTATTATTATTATTCTTAAACATCACTGTTCTTGCCAATGTTAAAGTTCTTGGGTCGGGTGCTGGGCCATAACCCTTCCGCTCTATTCGTTTTAAAAACGGTGCTGAAGGTGGTATAGCAGCAGGTATCTGCTCGTGCACTAGCTGCTGTGGTGTTTCGGGATTTTGCTGCCCCTCATTCTGATTACACTGGTTTTCTGGGTTACTCCGTCTTCTCCACCTTATGTAGTTACTTTGGTATTCCCTTCCAAAGTAGTTTCGGTTCCCTGTGTATTGACCTTGCCTATACTGGGTCCTTTCACCCGTCCTATCCTGACCTTGTAGTCTCTCTCTTCTGTCTGACTGGGTAGGCCTATTCCCTTCAAAGATCCTCTCATTTGTTCTATGGTCCCTACTTTCCTCCTGCCTTCTATCTGGCTCGTGACTATCACTGTTGTTACGCCACCCCCCCCCCCCCAATTCCTGCTAACAAACCTATTTTCCCATTCATACCTTCTGTCATAATTCTCCAAAAGTGTGACAACTTCACTAATTTTGTTGGCCCTGGAGCCTAGAATACCACCTTGTATCCTATCGGGAAAGTGATGTAGAATACGAGCTACGAATCTTTCTTCAGTTACCGGTGATTCTAGGAACTTGGCTTGCAACTGCATGTCCTGTAAATATTCAGCCATACCCCCCTTTCTAGGATTGTATTTCCCTGTATATAAATACTGCATGTACTCATCCTGTTGAAATACACCCAAATATTTCTGTAGAAAAACTGTCCTGGCATTTTCATATTTTCCCCACAGTTCCTCTCTATAGGTAGCCCACTGCTTTGCTGTTCCTTCAAGCCTGGATATAAATAAATCCAATATGTGTTCCTCTGAGAAGTCTATCTGCTTTATTGCCCTGTCACATTTCTGTATAAATTATATAGCATGAAGTCCTCCATTTCCATAAAACCTAGGTACCACCTTTTCAAACGCATTAATGTCGTCTGTAGTAAGACCTGACCTTTTCCTTCCTGAACAACACGAAATACTTATACTGCCCTCCTGAATCTCCTTTTCTATTTCCATCCTAAATTCCCCAAATTTATGCTTCCATAGTTCTCCAGCTACCTTAGCATCATGCCCTATACCTTGCACAATTCCTTCAACCTTTTCTGTTCTCTTTCCAATTTCCCTTACCTGATCTCCTTCTATCTTACCAAATTCTAAACTTAGGTTACTCTGCAATTCCCAATTTCTTTTCCTTGCTGTTTTAGGCCCTGTGTAACCCTACTGGTAGTTTCCTGTTGTTTTCCCATCTGGAACCTTAAGTTCCCCACCTCACTCTTAGTTTCTTGTATATTAACAGCTAAAATCTCAGTTTTTTCCTCAACTACTTTCTCTTAACTGTTCTATATGCATCCTATTCTCCACTGCTCGCTCTTTACATTGAGCCCTCAATTCAGCACTCCAGAGCTCTATTCTATTTTCCAATTCTAAAAACCTATTGCTGTATGCCTCTGTATTTTGCTCTGCTGTGTAGTTAGTTCTTGCTTAGTTTGCTCTATTTTAAAATTAGTTCCCTCAATTTTATTGGTCAATTCCCGACTAGTTTGCTCAATTTTATTTGTGAGGTCTTGCCTCAGCTCCTGACTAGTAAGTATGAGGTTAGCATTCATTTCTTTTAAGAAATTTAATATACTATAAACTTTCACATCATCTCCCTTTCCTAACAGCACATTTTCTTTTTCTAACTGTACACTCTCTACCACATTTTGGTCTAACAAAATTATAGGTACTTGGCCCTTTACCAACTCAACAATACTTTTTTCATTGCATGACATCGTGTCAACTTAAAACTAGTAGTAAACATAAACAAGAAAAAATTAATTTAGGCCCATTTAGGCTTTGTCCTTAAAAATGCCAGCCAATACTACACAAATAGAATTTATGCCTATTCTAAATTGAACGTAACATGGACTCACGAAATGTTAAAAATTTGGTCATTTTACAAAGTCTCAAGTAGGTACCCAAATAATATATATAAATAAAGACATTTTCACTGCTTTAAAAACACTAGTCTACTTGTACTCCCTGGCGGGTTGCGATGCGCTGCACTCCGTCGCCTATTGTTGAGTGGTTGTATGCTGAGGAGTGACAAGATTGCCAGTCCTGGGCAAAATGCCGAGAAACACCGCCTTTGTAGTTGGACTTGCTGATCTGCTGGGCTCATCCTTCAATGACAGTCGCGTCCTCTTCACTAAATCTTACTTCTTCAATTTCCATTCTCAGGCCGTGCCATCTTGTAACGTGGGTGATTCCCATGCTCAGGCGAAGACGATACGAGTTCACAGATGAGAACTTTTCTTCACTTTTATTATTTTCACCAAAATACAATGTACACAGAATTCTTTATGTAGAAGAAAACAAGTCACTATAGCACTGACCTACATCTTGTTACGGTAGGTAATTCCAATTTACTCCTGCGCAACCAATATTCTACAAATGAAAAACTGGACACCGAATCTACAACCATTCTCGCAGCCACACATCTTTTTTCTACCTCCCACTTCCCTTCTTTATGGCGCGACTTCGCTTAGGCCAATCAGCTGTTTCCAGCTATAGGGGTTCTTATAATGAGACTCGACGGTCATTGGCTGCTATCCTCACCTGACAATAAACCACCCCATATGGCCAATTGATTGACTAATAAAAATTGGAAAAATTAAACTATGCATTAAAAAGGATAATAAAATAATAACAGAAATTATTTGTGCCTATTACTACTCTGTTCAGCAAACTAAAATATTAAAATAGGCTACATTACACTATGAGCAATAAAAATGTTACACAAGTGGAAATGAACACAAGTAACTTCTATAAAACTAACATTATGTCGTACAAATATAAAATTATGCACTTTTGACCACGTGAACACCCTTAATGCCTTCTCCTAGACTTTTGCTTTGTTTTTATGGTCATCTGGGTAGTGTTACACAAATATATATAGTCAAGTCAGTGACATCATTTTGTGCCACCACTTTTACTACTTATACAGCCCAATTTTACATCATTTCATTATTTATTTAATGCTATGTTTTACAATTCAAAATTTATTTCTCAAAAAACAATGTTATTACGTACTTACATAACGTATCAGGTTTTATATTTATTGTGAATATTGTGAACTTGGATTTTCATATATATAAGAGTAACCTATGTCAAAAACTGTGTTGCTGTAGTAAATGTCTAGTTTTCAATAGTTTCCTTGTTATAATTTTAAGTTTTCCAGCAAATCCTATTTGGAGTCTTGAATGAGCTTCTGCTGTGTATTGCTGAGTATTGAGGCTTGGAAGACTCATCATTGCCAATCTTCACGTAGCCAAGAAACATACCTTCTACTCCTCAACCGACCTGGCCTGGCTCACTTGCCGTCAAATGAGTGAACACAAGTTACGTCCATCCTTTTCGTGTATCAAAACCCAGGGCAATACTAGACAATATCACAAACATAAACTTGGGTTATTAGGAAACATATTCAAAAACCATTATTGCCAGGTTCCAGCTTCTTCCCGAATCCACTTGTTTGCGAACCTCAACAGCCCTACCACAGATTCTCAAGTCAAACATGTCCGCCTCCCAAGGCAGCTAGCCGGCAACCACCCATCTCCGTTCGCTCCGCAGGTTGCGCTTGTACAAGTTTTGCCTGGCCCAAGAAGCCAACCTTACAACTCGACTTATAACCAGCTATTCAAGGTACCAAACTACAAACTACTGCTGCTAAGAGACCAACAGTCACAAATTTCATATACAATCTAAACACCGCATCAGATAAGGTAATAATGTAGCAACCATTAAGGGCCTATTTTGTTAAATTTTTAAAGAAAAATCAGTTGCCAATATCAGCATTAATGACCTAATAACCTGCCAAAATCACTGTATGTGAAACATAGCGTAGTTAAAATCCAAAATTTTAAAATACTGCAGTGTCCAAGATACCATCATCATCGTGCGTTGGGTAGGTTTAGGAGCAAAAACACTATGCAGACCATGTTTGTCTTCGCTTTTATTCTTCTGCTGTTTAAATACAGAAATATGAGTGGTAATCACACATAAAAATGCCTCGCAGTTAGGTGCATATTGCTGAATTTTTAGTTAGTACACGTGCACTAACCTGAAAGCTCCCTGAAGCAAAAAATCACAAATCTGTAACTAACTTCGTCATTACAGGGATTGAAAAACCACAATTTTGAAAATGAAAACCCTCCAATTGTTATACATGAGGATGTAGCACATATTTAACAACAGCTTTTGAAAAACGATATTAATGAAATGGGTTTGCCATAATCAATATATATACTCTCAGAACCTGAATTTTATTTTCCAATAATCCAAAAAATGTAATAGTCTCAACATGATTTTTAACCTCCCAATTATCTATCATTGCAGCAAACACCAACACACGGTGACTATGTAATCGTTATGGGTGAAGATTTTTAAACCATATAAGTTTATTTTGAAAAAAAAATTTACTGAACATAAATTAAAATTCTGCCAAGTGGCAAGAATGTTTTATATAATTTAGAAGCAGATGTGAAAATGTTAAAAAAAAATAATAATGTATAAAAAACGTGAACTATTTTCTTTAGTTCAAACTTAATAGATTTTAGAATGAGCTTCAGAGCTCATTCACTTTCAATTGGTACGAATGCCGTATCCAGTGATCAACGAATGCTTAAGGCTGTCCCAGACGCTAGCATTAAAGATAGGATGAAAGTGGATTAGTAGAAAACACAGCCTAAGTAAGACAGAAGTGTGAAATAAACTGCAAATTCAAGATATTTACAACACAATTCCGGCTACATAGGTAAAACTTTGTTTTTTGAAGACAATCTATTTTTTCCATATTTTTTAAAGTTATAAGAACCTCATAACTAACAGGCTATTATATGTACGTAATATTCGTTTCAATAGATAGTTTTATCACGAAAAATGCATCAGAAAAGTCCGCGAGGGTATATACGTAGCTTGAACGCTGTGTAAACTATAAGAAAAATAAAAAATCGTCGAGGTTATTGCGGCCGGCGTGGCTGGGAAGCCGTGTGGCAGACGCTCACGCGGAGTCGGGCGGAGGGAGACGAGTCAGCCTGCACAGGGTTGCCGTATATACTGCAAGCACTCAACACGCGTGCCCTGCGGCTGCTCGGTCCGTGCGAAGTTTTTCCGTGGAAAATACTTTCTGGCAAACAAGTCTGTGAGGAAGAAGATGTGTTGAGTTCGTGCTGTAATAAGGTCGAACTATGACAGTTTATTGAAATGATGTGTGCTAAGAAATTGTAAGTCTACTTATTGAACTGTCTCACGGAATGTAATCTCTTTATTCAGTGACATTGATGATTATTCTTTTGAGCTTGGCCGTTCAAAACCTCGTCAGTCGTATACCAAATGTTATACTTGATTTTTAATCTGGTAAGACATTTACGTAGTAGATAGGGAAAATGTTGATAGCTAAACAGCTAATGTTTTAAAACCGATGAGAATGAATTATATGACTTTAGAGCAGTACCGGAATGTAAAAAAAGGATAAATTGGAGATCTTCGAGAAAATCCGCCGACAGTGTCATCGCCTATCATGGTTCCCACATGCGAAAAATCGGGGTTTACTCGCTGGGAATCGAACCTGGATTTGGATCGCCGTGGCGGGAAATGAAGAGATTTTGGCGCCTCGTAAGCAATATAACAAGAGCCAAAGATGGATAAGGGCGTGGGAAATGGGAGCTCTCCGAGAAAAACTACCGACCAACTACATCATGCAGCACGATTCCCATTACAGAAATTCCTTAGTTATCTGGCTTGGAATTAAACCTGGACTGACTTTGTGGGAATATAATATGATCTCTTCACCGCCGCCCGCCGTCCCAAGAAGAATAGTAAAACAATTGAGGAAATAAATACTTCTATTTTGCTCTTTGAGTCACATCCAGATACTTGACATATGGTCGAGACGGCTAGCAGAAACAGATTACTACTACTATAAGTAGCTTTTAGCTGTCAGTGGTAGTATAAACAAAGGATAATTAATATGCCTGTAAAAATAAAGAAAATGAGTCAACAGAGCCCCCCCCTCCCTCAATCGATAACGTGTGTAGTAGCAAGCACTGTCTAAATTGCTGGTTATCTGTGGCCTTGGAACCAACTGATCATTAGACAGAATCAGCTGATTTCAAATTACTTCTACTAGTAAACATAAAGAGCTACAGTTTATAACACCAAACCCATGCCCAGTTTCATTATAATAAAGAAGTTAAACTTTACAGAGAAAAACCGGACTTCGTTTATACATATTTTGCCTTTTTATATTTTCTTAAAAATAATAACGAAACAATACAATGAGACATTACTATCTACTGAATGTAAAAAATTAAATAATTTTCCATAAAATATTAAACAATTACACGAAAACGCCAACGTGGTCACGTTATAATAATCAATCAACGTATTAATTCCATAATATTCACGTGATTAAACGAAACATTACAATTAAACCGTCCAATTATAGGTGATACACATGAACAGCTCTAGAGTCGACAAAATGTGCGACAAGTTTACTATGGAGTATCAACTGGAACAAAGGGCGGGTGAAACAGAGTATCACCGTGAAAACTTGTCAATTAAATACTTTGTCCAAGCATAATTCCCACATACGAAAATATGACAGGTTTATTCAGGTATCTAACCGGAATGATACTGATAACAGATTAACACTCTAGCCCCTGGACCACTGCGGCTCCATTAATTTTTAAAGCGTGTCCTGTCAGTAATAAACTAATGGTAATAAATTAAACGAGTAATGGAGCATCTTCTGTTTCCGATTTGTTTAACTGCATTGACTGTATTAGTGACTCATAAGTTCTTAAGCTTTTGTTTCCAAAAGTGCTACCAAACAGTATCGCTGTTGAGAATCTTATATACATTTTGTAAACGATCATAGGCTAACTTATTTATAACTTAATTCAAAGTTTTTAAGGTGGCCCCAAATTAACTTTTGCAATTATTGACATCGGCAGGCAATCATAACTTAGTAATTTATATTGAAAAAGTATGGTCGTATCTGAACTTGGTATAAATTGTGACATGTCCATTCATACAGGTCAACTTTTCTCTGGGATCTCTCATTCCCCCAGCCCTTCCATTCCAACGTTTCTCCACTCACCAGCGTTGAAAATCTATATGTTAAGCACTGACCAAAATCTCTCACTCACTCAATAAGGTCAAAAGGGGGAAAAAAATTTGACGCCAAATGTATATAAAAATAACACAAATAATTGCAAATAAACTGTTTCTTGTTGTTGCTACACCTGTTGAGGATATACAGGTAGTATTTAAATTTGTCCAACAAACTGACTGGTGCAAAAA
Source organism: Medauroidea extradentata (assembly GCA_003012365.1). Taxonomy (NCBI): domain Eukaryota; kingdom Metazoa; phylum Arthropoda; class Insecta; order Phasmatodea; family Phasmatidae; genus Medauroidea; species Medauroidea extradentata. The sequence continues at coordinate 35,356 of PNEQ01018314.1, read as the reverse complement.
TTAGTTGAAATTGTAGAGAACACTTTATGCCTAAATTTAATAATACGGAAGAAACAGCTATTGTAAAACGAATTTTAAACTTATATTTTTACAAAATATCAGAAATCAAATAATGCAAAATAACAAAACTCTGAACATTTATTTAGCATATTGACGATCCAGTACCAGTCTTTCACGTTCAAAACACATATGAAGTTACTACTGCAGCGATAGTATTGTGAGCTAATTAACATAATTATGGTACATACATGTTGTTTACAGTGAAGCTCACATGTACGCAGTCTAGGCTCCGTACTACTGAGACGAACTTCCAATTGTGATTTGAATGAAAACGATACGTCCTAGACAGTTGCAACAACAGGACCATTTTTGTTACATATGCCATATTATTCAATAATTTTTTTTGTAGAGTGCATAGAAAAATATGATAATTTTTGGGAAGGAAAGATGTTTCCGCTGCTCCGTCGGTTTTTATCTGGAATGTATGCTTCCAGAAATAGTCGATGGAAGGATTCCTAGAAAAATTTCTGCCAGGGAGTCTGCTTACATACTGCAAGCGAGAGAAAAAATTAATTGCAAAAAAAAAAAAAAAAAAAAAAGAGGAAGCTGCTAGCTTAAAAAGTTTTTACCTTGTTTTTTTATACATGAAGTGTCAATGAAAATATGTTAATTTTTATTAAGAGGGCGTGGTACATACTTCAACGCTAAAAGCATTAATCTGTAACTGTAGGTTTCTTGAAGCCAATTTGCGAAAGTTAAACAATAGCAATCATAGGCAAATAGTTTTAGCCAACGTTTTAAACAAAATTGTTTCCAGTGTTACGAACTTCTGAGGCACAATCTTTGACACCGGAACCTCGTGCATTTAACTGCAGTGCAGGAGATCATGCATAACGAATTAGTAATTCCGGATAAATATTTACTCATTAAGTTGGCAAATACCATTATCTAGGATTGTCTTTGAGTATTGTTACAAGTTGCGGGCTAGGTACATTTGGGGATGGAGGTCTTTGATAAAATAAAGAAAATAAAGTTTACAACTGTATATACAAAAAAATCTATGTCTATAAAGATTTACCACAATAAATGTCAAACAGAACAAATAACTACTATTTACATAAAGGGAAAAAAATACATCTACATAAGTTCTCTGTATATGGAAAGGTTACTAGTCACTCACAATGGTGGACCCAAAGAAATAATACCTCAGAATCTTTCTGGCCTAGAATCACCTTCTTCCTACTACTTGCTGCGGTCCCACTTGCTGGACGCCCTTGAACAGTCGTCGCAATCCAATACTTGTCACTATCACTTGAGATCACACTAGGCACCTGCCAGCAAAACTCTCTCGCTCCTGCTGCAGCTCCTCCCTATATACCCCACCCTCCTTCTTCTCGAATTATCTTGGCGGGTCTCTGTTCTCCAACCTCCTGGAAAGATGTCGCTTCAAAGTCAAGCACCACCCCGAGAGATAAAGAGGGAACAGGATCATTCCAGATCACGATATTTTCCCTCGGTTACCGGATACTGGGTGCAGGTGGTTATCATGGAGCAACACAATCACTTGAGGAGGTCTTTTAGCGCTGCCGCCACTATATTGTATTTCGCCGCCTTGCCCGACAGCCATGGCGCCGAGGAGCGGGAAGGGGGACGGGGTGTCCTAGCTCCGCCACCACAGTATCATACTACACCGCCCAGCCAGACAGTCGCGGCTCGCAACAGTATTTTATCCATATCGACTTCGAAAAAAACCGTATAAATCATCAATTGATGTTTTCAACATTTATTTATCTACCACGCACTCTTAAGTAAGAAAATTTTGTTTGTGATTACAGTTCACTAATAGGACTAACATGTTCAACGAAATTTGCTGTCAGCGGCCGACATGTTTTTCGAATCAATTTCTGGTGAGCAAGAGACTGTGTGTTCCTATTTATTTCAGATCCATGATTGATGGAAGCTCACAACTTGATAACTTCAGAATTAGCTCAGGATGCGTTAAAAGTATAACAGAAAGTAAATTAAATCGCAAATCATTCGGCCATAAAAGGTTGCGTTTGTGTAGTATAAAACAATTTTTTTTTCAGGAAATGTGTATAGAAGTATGCAAAGAAATGCTATCAATTTAAAACTATGTATTTAATTCCACTTTGTGTGTAAGTTGTGTGGTATTTGATAGTTAAGTTTTGCTACATAGAAAAGACCTTTTCTAGGAGGTGCATGCCGTGAGCATAAATATCAGTACTAAATGTAATAAAAGAAACATTCAGAGCCTATGTACATTTTGTGTTCATAACGAGTAAACCTTTCTTCCGCTCATTAAATGATTTTTTTTTTACATAGGGCAAATGTTGAAGCCGCCACTCCAATTTGTGAAATAATATTTTTACAGAAGTAATTTTCATTTAATGTCATATTTATCACATATTTATTTGCAGTTTTCTTGTATGACTAATTTGTTTCGTAAACAAATTTTGAGCTGTTGCCTGATATTGCCTCTATTGTTTAAAGTGTTTGTGTTCCTTCCAGTTTAATTTCAACGAGTGTAACTACTATTGAAAGGTGACCAACAATGCACTGAAAAATTGAAAATGCTGTAAATACTGTAAACATATTTAACAATTTAACTATTTTATATAGTGATATGTAATGTCTTCATTGACATTATTTCATGTGTCATTATAGAACAATTTATAAGCAGTTATATTTATAATTATTCTAAATCTGAATAAAACATATTTTTTAAAACCCACAAAATACATTTCTCACCTAGGTCTTGTGCCAGTAAAATTGTGACTCGATGGTAACAGTACAGCAGCATTGACAATGAAGTCGTTGCTACAAGCATATTCATTCTTAAACGTAGGATAGAATAAATGTATTGAGGTGGTTACATTGGAATTAAATGACTTTTTTCTAAACAAAAAAAGGCGCAAGGTTGAATTTGGGAGGACCCGGGTTCGATATTCGCCTCCGGCCATCCTGATTTAAGTTTTCCATGGTTTCCCGAAATCGCTGCAGGCTAATGTTCTGGGATGATTTCTTTACTGAAGACATCACCGATTCCTCTCCCAGCTCCTGCCATTGTACAAAGTTGTGTCTCATCTTCTCTAACGACCACACTGTCGACAAGACGTAAAGCCTATTTACTTTACCTTTAAATGAATGAAATAAACATTGCAGAAAAATATTCTCTAAAGTTAACATTTTGAAACTACACGTACGACTTGCTTGATGACAATACGGAATTGAATATTTCTTCTGAAAATATACAAAAATTGTAACTACAAGTAAGTATAAATGATTTGAGAATATAGGACAGCACTTTTAAGGTACTAAGAGCCAATGACAGTAATATTGATGACTATGGAGTTGAAGCTAAACTGCAGACACGTAGCCTGAAAATAAAGGGGATGATCCAGATAAATTACCTTTCTCTATTTAAATAAAAATATGTATTAGAAAACTGTTGTATCCCTATCATAATAATTACTGTTAATAATAGTAAACTATGTATATTTTTGTTTCTAGTCTCTTAGTAGCAATTTAAAAATCAACCATAACAGTGCCAGCTACTAGATATTACAAACAATGGCCCTCCTACACGCGAGTCAAAATCCTGACTACGCTCTTGCCCAGAACAGGGTGAATAGGAGATAGCCAAAGACGGCTGACAACCAATTGCATCCCCAGGCACGATTGTCTCACAGGTAAATCCAAAGGTATTATCTCCCGTATTCGATCCGACGTTGTCGCTGCCTCCTCCCTGTACTACTGTGGCAGCACAACTGTACATTTACAATATCAGCAATCACTCACCACTTGTGTACTTTTTTTTGCGCAGGGAAAAATACACACGACAATAAAATTTAGTTATTATTGCAGGAATATGCTATGTTTTGTAAAAACAAAAACAAATATAAAGTTTTACGCTGTACATGTTCTAAAATAACCACTTTCTTACCTCTCTGCAGATTTAAAATAAAACCTTACTATACGTATATGCTATGACTATATTCAAAAACTCATGAACTATACTGAATTGTATTATATTTGTATTCAACTATGTACGATTAATATTTCATTGGCCGACCTCTACTTAGCACTTGGTTATGCGCGGGCTTATGGTGCATTCTGGGTTCGGGTCAGTGGTAAGACAGGAATGAGAATTTAAGTTGTGTTTGTCAATCTGAGATACAAAATTGAAGTGGATATCCATATCTTATGACCGTGCTGCTGTCGGCGATATCGATATGTTTATCCGGTAAAAAAATTACTATATTTAAATTGTCTGTTTATGCCTCAAGTAGAAATGTAGCAGGTAGAATCCATTGGATAGAATTTTCTACCAGTAAAAATATTACTAATTTTTAATATGAAATTAAAAAGAAATATTTTTTTAGCTAAGAAGGGGGTGAAGTTACTACCCCCAACCCCCCCCTCTCAATTGTGTCAGTCAGGTTGTACTTGCACCAGGTTGTCAAACAATTTTACAATAATTTCACCTCTATTGAGAAGATCAAGTAAGGTTTTGAAACACCTACGGCCGTGTTGAAGTGTAATCTAAGATAACACAGTCGGGACCAACCACAAACACTGTTCATGAAACTCGATCGCCAGAGCCATATTAATATCACCGCAGACTGCCGGGCCACACGCCCCTTGTCGCGGCAACCCTGCTATTATCTGCACACCACTGGCCAAGATATTCTACACAGCGGCATGCCACAGCAGTAGAATCATTACCCCCGCGCTACCTACATGAATTGCAGTGGCGCTACTGAGTCTGGGATGTCCTTAAGTGTTGCCTCTAAGATGATGCGATACAGTAAACAATACTTTATTTTTTACAATTAAGCTTTTATAAGGCAACATACAGTATATTCTTATACTTGGTGTACTTACAAATACCTTAACATTGTGTTTTGATCATATAGCTTTTTGAGAACCAACAATACAATAAACAAGTTTTGTTTGTGTGTGTGTGCGCACACGCACGCATGCACACATGCAGTATATATATATATATATATATATATATATATATATATATATATATATATATATATATATATAAGGTCAATAAAATAGAATTATCAGTAGCCGAACTGAAATTTTTGCATTCATTGAAATTGCACACAATAACAAACCAAACCATAGTTTTTAAAACAATATTTATAAGAAATAACAACAATAAGATATGAGTAAATACAATACTACTAACCATACAGCTCATAAACCACTAAGCATAGGTAGTTTTAAAACACAAAGGTGGTTAATATAATTCTTACGATACCTAACACACAATTTGGTGCTAATGCAAAGCAGTTTTAGCAGGTGGACACATCCACATCAAAAATTAGTACGTATTTTATCAGGCTATTAATTTTTGATCATTGTTTTATTTGTAGCAAAATGTAATTTTAAATTAAACATTCGAAGGTATTTAATGGCCATGTTATTTGTAATGTTAATGTGATTCATTATTATCAAATCATGAAGTAGGACCTGGTAATTTAATACTGTGGGGAAAAAAAAATATATATATATCTGTGTGTGTGCGAACAGTCTTGTCCCCCGCAAAAACATTAATAGTTTAAAACATAACACTGAAAATACAAAGTTGTTTCAACCTGAATAAGCAGAATTTCCTTGATCTTCGCTATGTCGTGCTGTGTCCGCTCAAGTTCTGTCTTAAGTGCAAGTTGTTGCTGATCCCTTTTAGTATCCAACGCTATGCAATCAATCTGCTTCTGCATATCCAGAAGATTCTTTAAAGAGCTCTGCACATCATCTAGCCTGGCCACCAATGATAGCTGCTCAAAACTAAGAATGTGGCCATCCTTCTTTGCTTTCTTGTAAGCTTCAATCTTATTCTGTGGAAAACATACACAACAATTTCAATTTCTGGTAAACATTTAACAACCAAAATAATATATTACACATTGGTACAAAAAAAAAAAAACAGCTGTGGCAAACGTTACACTGGTTGCAAACCAACATGTTATTTTCAATTCTCACATTACCAAGTTGACCACACCGACGAAAATGAACTTCACATAGTGTTTCCTGCCTTCTGTATGGGCAACACAAATGGGGAAAGGCAGAGGTAAATGTAGGGACAACAGTTCTATTTGAGTTGCACCAACGTTCAATCAACTACACAATCTTTTACCCATAGTTAGTGATAAATATTACCAAACATTAAAATATGAAAATTTATTATTGTAACTAAAAAAAAATAAATAAATAAAAACTGTCCCACAAAACAGGCAACTTACAAAGATACACTGCCACCTGCTATATTCATCTACAGTGATTACAATGTTAGAGGCAAAATAATTTTTGATGCATGAATGCTTCCTTGCTAGGCATTTATTCAAAAATTAGAAAGCCTTCTTCATGCATTCCACAACAGAATTGTCTCTTAAAGCATCTAGTCTGACAGAATTCCTCCAGAGCGAAGTCTGGCCACAGGGACAATACGGAGCCAGAGAGGATGCAATCCACACCACTACCACAGCTCCTAGCTCCATACAACAACAGTGGTCAGTTGGAAGTTCTTCATTTATTAAGTACAGTTAGTGAACCAGACTAATTTATAAGGGCAGGTCACTGAAACACTTGCAGTCCCCCTTTCCTCATCTCTTTATGCACAACTCAATAATAATTTAATTCTGTCTCTATGACCGGTATACAGTTGGTTGTAATCAGCACAGAGCAACCAATTCACTCTTTCTTTTTGTATGAGTTGTGGGATTTCACAACAAAAAATAGGACATGTTCTATCTTCTGGTTTGTTTAGAGATCCACCTTGCACGAGTTAAGGTAAATGGGCTTTATGTCTAGTCGACGGTGAGGTCATTAAAGATGGTTTCACACACAACTTAACACAATGCTAAAAAATTGGAAAGGAAGTGGCCGTGGCATTTGTTAAGGAAACAACCTAGAATTTGCATGGAACAATTTTGGGGAACCATGGAAAACCAAAATTAGCATGGCAGCAGCCAGGGATCGAACTTGGGTTCTCCTGAATGCAAGTCCAACAGGTTAGTACTGTTGTGCCATCTCATTCAGTTCACCTTTCATGAGAAACTCTCTCATGAGATTTAGTTTGAGATCTCTATCTCGCAAAAGAGAATTAACGTGCAGGGACTGTATTATGGACCAGAGATCTAAAGTGTAGTGAAGATATTTTAGCCAACACGTAATATCTAAGTCTTAAGAACTGATGGGGTGTCATGGTGTGGATATAGAACAGAGAAAAAATGAAAGGGCAGGGGAAAATGGGAGATCCTTAAGAAAACCCATCAATCAGCAGCATCATCCAGCATTATTCCCAAAGGAAGATCAAAAGATTACATAGGAAACGTAGGCAGATGCATGAAAAATGTTGGAACAAAAGGATGGCAAGAGTTAGGAACGAATGTGGCAATTGGGAAAAGAGAAAGATTAGACAGGAAAATAATAAATTACCTAGGTAATATGCAATGGAGAAGGGTAATGGGAAGAAATTGGAGGGGGGAGGGAGAGAGAGAGAAAGAGAAATAGGAAAATACACAGAACAATATGCAATGAATCGCTACCAACCATACAAGCAGTAAAGTAACTCTTGTTAGTGGTGATGTATATGCAGTAACGGCTAGTGATTTTTTCAAAGGTTAAATCTTTAGTGCACAATTTAGCCCGAATGACCTTTACAAATTTATTTCTCAGGTTCCAGGTAATTGAAAATATAAAAATAAAAAAATACTAACTTGCACAAGGAATTCTGTCTCTTAATAACCACTGTTATACCCAAGGTACAGATATAATCCTGGGCTTGTTTTAAAGCTCTGTTCCAAGGCTTTCATATGACACTAGCAGAACCCAGCAAACAACCTGCCCAGTGTACTCCCCAGGAAAAAATTAAAGCTAGGTGGATTATAAGATCAGCCGGGTGGATCGTGGAATAAGCTTGATGGTGCTGACGGGAATGTATGTTTCTCAGCTGGGTGGTAGAGAAAACTGGCCAGGTGGGGCGCAAGGCAAAATGCCGCCAACGTAAGGCAAGATACTATAAATCCAGTTACAGGCCTACATCTAATGTAACTGACATTGTGAAAATATTCTCCCTGTTCAAATATGTAAGTATATCAGTTTTTCCGGTGATTGGTTGAATGGTATAGAAGCTGATATGCTGCAGAACCATCTAGTGGCAGGTTACAGCAAAATGGATATCACCAAAATATTCTCATGTTCAAATATCTATACTGTATTTACAAATATTCATGGAGATTGGTTGAATGGCATAGAAGTTTATGTACAGTACTACAGCACCATCTAGTGACGAGTTAAGAGTAAAATGTATAGCATGAAAACCTTCTCCAAGGAAAAATACATACACGTGCAAGTTTCATGGTGATTGGTAAAATGGTGTCAAGAGTTTATCGATCTCATATATATATATATATATATATATATATATATATATATATATATGTGTGTGTGTGTGTGTGTGTGTATGTACAAATATAGCTGTTGAAACGGCTAATTTTTTAATTCTTAATTTGTCTGAATGATTGAGGCCTAAATACACATTAGATGTCTGGGCAGGGCTGTGGAGTCAGTAACCAGAGCTATTGACTCACACTCCAACTCTGACTCCACCAAGATCAAGACTCGTTAACATTGTGACACAAGCGGATTGTAATGTTTGTCTTCAAAATACATTTCATCAACAAGGAGTCAATATAAACTTCTAAATTTACTGAATCACCTATTTAATTTTTTGCATAGTAACTACCTTCCTGATACTCACAAATTTAGTTAACATTTACCTAAGCTTGTTTAAATATGCACTTCTTAATTTTGAATACTAGGATTTAAACACAAAATATAAAAATATAAATATGAGATTTGTTAGCCAAGTCAGATCTGGAGTCTGAGTTACTATATTTTAATTGATTCCGACTCCACACAAAAATGCCAAAACTCTGACTCTGTCTCCACAGTCCAACGCCTGGAAAACAAATGCGGACTTCAAACAGCATTCTGATCCAAATCAATTATTAAAAGTATGGTTACCAAGGTGAAAACAGCCACAGAAGAACTACAAACCCACAACTTTGTATATAAGATACCCTGCAAATTTCGGCATGCATACATTGGTGAAACTGGCACAGCTATAAATAAATAAAAAAATGCAAGAAAGGTGAAACTCAAAAATCTAGACTGGCAGAACATGCATGGGAAAACTACCACAAAATTCTTTGGGAAGACTCTAAACCACTTACACAGGAAACAGACAAAATTAAAAGAAAAATCAAAGAATTAACCTTTATTATTAGTAATAGCAATACTTTCAGTCATCAGAGCATTAAATTTAAAAAAATATGTGGATCCCATTGATGAAGAGAGAAACTACTTTACAGCACAAAACAAAAACAAACACTCAACCCATTACAATCAATCAGTCACTCTATGCTGCACGACAAAACAGGAGACAGCTCGTCTCCCATTGGCTGAGGAGGATTTACCCAATACGTGTACCCATGGTTTTCCAGCTTCCTCACTAGTCACACTCGTGTCCCTGAACCCTGTTTGTCTCTACCTGATGACGGGAACAGATTCCAGTTCCTGAAATGTCGTTATACTGTCTCTCAACTACTGTGTTTTGTTTCGTCTCGCGTCGCTTGTTTTTCTGTTCTTGTCTGATATCTACTGTGTTTTTGTATCATCTCATTGTGTCAATGTTATTTTCTGTTCGTGTCTGATAAAATACTGGTTTTGTTTCGCCTCATTGGTATGTGTCGCCCACATTTTTTTTGTTTGTCCCTTTTGCCTCAAACTTGGGTTGTCTGACTTGGTGGTGCCTTGGGTTTTTATTTTGAATTTTGATTTTATTTCTTACCTGTTTTTCCTTGTTTTTATATGACGCAAGTCCATTTATGGAATTTTATGTTGTGTATATATCCCGTTGACTAAAGCATACTCTGCTTATTTATGTTTTTCTAATATCTTTAGTTTCCTTTGACAGTCATCTATATCGCAATGAAGTATGTCGAAGAAACTAAATGAAGTCATGCACTCCCATCGCACAGCTTTTAAAGATAGTGCCATTTTGCACCTTGAAATACAAATTTTCCTGGGGACTCTAATTTTAAGGGTGGAAGGATAATGTGAGTCCCCCAAAACTGAAATTCTTGCAACGACACTGCTATGAAAAATTTCTCACATCACCTTATTGCTGAAACAAGATTGAAAAAGTAACTGAACAAGCATCATTTAATGTGAAAATGTGACGATAGTTTTGTTGCAGCAAACAAATATTCAGTACCTAACTTACATGTGTATAGGCCCTAAATATTGTAGTAGGCTACATATTGTAACATCAATAAATAATAAATGTCAGTAACATACGGATACAATTTGGTATAATTTGGTACGCAAATTAAAATTGTTTTTACTATTACACACACAAACATCTTACATGAAACTTTTTCACAAATACTGTAACCTCCTAATAAGGTGATCAATACTTACACTAAAAATTATTGAGAAAGTTTTCATCTAATGTTTCTTACACAACTTGTTTGCCAGCTGCCTTAACTTTTGTTGCTACAAAAGTAATTTTTAAATTTGTCTCTTTCATCATACTGAGACACAACTTTTGTTCAGGGATAGCCTATAGATGCAAGCAACACTTCATAGCAACAGCAAGCAACACTTCATAGCAACAGCAAGAAATTACAAGAAATAACAAAGACTATTAGAGGCAGCCTGGCGTATCTTGTACACCCAATTTAAAAACTTCTAGACAGTTATGTTTTAAAGGCAATGAAAAAACATAAAAAAGTAAAATAATGTATTATGAACATCTGAATAACAAACACCCAAGATGGCGCCGAATGAAGCTGACATCCTGTGGTGCTTGTAAAGTTGAAGTAAACGATGATGATTGTGGCATACAATGCAAAGGTTTTCGTACTAATTAGTTTCATATAAAATGTGTGAAAGTCTCCACAACAGAATATAACAAGATAGCGTATCTTGGTAATATAGTTCGGAGACTGTGTAAGACAAGTTGATCAGGTATGTAAAAGCTAGAAATGAAGATCTACATCAAACTAATCTCAGTTTGATTGTACCTAAATTAAAAGGCCTATTAGTGAGAATGTTGAATTAAATAAGAAGGTTAACAGCGTGATGAAAGAATGAGTTAACCATGACATTAGGTAGACAAAGTAGCGCATTCAAATGTTAACTAACTCCAAAGAAAACCAAAATAATCTGATTAAGGACAACTTCAGCAATGGTAATACTAATAACCAGACCTCTGCTGATTGCCACAAAGAACTTCAAAACGAAGTTTCAAATAGTAGACTTACATTTGCACAGAAAATCCATCTTTTGAAGGGGGACAAATTTAAAATCAAGACAATCGGAACAAATACAATGTGTAATGCTGGGAGTAATGCTTGTTTTCATCACGCATCCATCCGGATGTAACAAAAGATGTAATTGAGACCTACTTGAAAGAGGAAGGAATAGATTCCTTTGCATGTAGTGAACTCAAAATGCCATATGATTCATTTAAATAATTCCAAATAGTAAGTGGGAAAAAATATATTGTTTGAACTTTTGGCCCAAAGGCTCCTTAGTGTGCGAGTTCTTATCTAAGAAGAAATATTTGCAAGATAAAATTGATTTTTTTTGGGAAAATCCAATTGACCACAGAGACAACCTAGTTAAGCCTGAAACCAGGCAGCGAGAAAGTTTATAGTGTCATTATGAGCCATCTTGATTTGAACTTACTTTCTCAGAATATTCAATGTTTAAGTAATAAAGTACAGGACTTGGGAGATATTACTAAGAGACAAAGATTTCAATATTCTCTCTTTATGTGAACACTGGTTGTCAGCTGAAGTTATTAATTTGTTTAAAACTAAAGCTTTTAGTTTGTGTAGTGTGTATTGTCGTAGCAACCATAAAAATGGTGGTACATGTATTCATATTTTTGATATGATCATATTGAATTTTAGTAACTCTGATTTACCTAAATTTTGTACCGAATTTGACTTTCCGAGGTATCTGCTATAAAATCCAAACAATTCAGTGTGATAATTGTTTCGCCAAATAGATCCCCAGGGGTGAGCTCAGTAAGTTTTTTAGTCAATAAGACAATATGCTAGACTTGCTTCAAGTACAAATCCTGGTTACAATTATTTTATTGCAGGATATTCTAATATTGATATTGTCTGAGCATCTTGTGCCTCTTGTAGGTTAAAAATTTATATATCTCTATATATAAAAATAAAAGCTGACTGATTGACTGACTGACATATCAAACTGCAGCCCAAACCACTGGACCTAGAATCGTGAAATTTTTTGTGGGGATTCCCTTCAGGTCGTAGGCGAGCACTAAGAAGGGATTTTTCGAAATTTGACCTCTAAGGGGGTGAAATGTATTTCCGAAGAAACGTCGATAGAGCTCGAACCCGACGGCCAATCATTGTGATTTTTACTTTAATAGGACACTCGTAAAAATGCATATTAGCCAATTTAAGGATTTTTCGAAGTTCAACTTTTAAGTGGCTGAAAAGACCTTAAATGTGTTTCCAATCAACTATCGATATCTATCGAACCCTTCGGGATAGAGAGTTGATATTCACTTCAAAATATTGCTTACGTAAATACCCAAAAAGTTTTAGGGTTTTTTGAAATTCGACCCCCAGGCAGTAAAAAGGGGCAAAATGTGTTTTTAATGAATCGCCTTTATCTTTGAAACACAATTGGCTATCGTCGTGATTTTAACTTCAATTGGTTACTTTTACAAATGTCTATGACAGGACTCAAAATCGTTTCGAAATTCTTTATTTAAAGGGGTGAAAATACACGAAATGTGTTTTCGATTATCCTTTCATATCTATCGAATCAATCGAGATAACGAAGTACTCTTTGCTTTAAATTGGTGCTTTTGTAAATATCCCAAGTACCATTTAATATATATTTTCCGAATTCGGCCTTAAACTGGTTAAAAATAGGGTAATATGAGTTTTCGACTCACATTCAATATATATCGATCCCATAGTTTTTTATATAGAGACGTGATTTTTGTTTAGGATTGATGCTTACTCAAATGCCTAAAAAGTAATTTCAGGAATTTTCGAAATTCGACACCTAAGGACGTGAAAAGGGGTGAAAAGTGGTGAAAAGCGTTTTCAATTAATCGTCGATATATCTTGAACCCAGCGGGCTAATGTTGTGTTTTTTACGTCCACGAGATACCAATAAAGTATTCTAAATGTGATTCAAGGGTTTTTCGAAATTTACTCTCTTAAGTGGTGAAAAGACCTTGAACGTGTTTTAGACAAATCCTGGATATCTATCGAACCCGTCGAGATATACAATTAATTTTTGCTTCAGGATGATGATTACAGAAGTTATCGCAAAACTGTTTTCAGATTTTTCGAAATTTGATTTCTGAATACTGTGCAGGGGTGATATGTGTTTTTTTTAGTGAATGATCGATTTTGATTCGACTGAACAGGCTAGCGATGTGATTTACACTTCAGTTGGATAGTTATACAAATGTTTAAGATATAAATATAAAATATTTCGAAATTCGAGACCCAAAAGGGTGAAAAAGCACAAAATTTGTTTTCCATCAACCCACGATATCTATCTAACCAGTAGCGATATTGAGGTGTTGTTCGCGTCTGAGTGATGCTTACGTAAATATTTAAAAAAATTATGTAATTTTTTTCTTTATAAGAAACGTGATTATTAAGATTAAAACTTAGTTGGTCAATAATCAAGGCAGACGATCCGAAAAGCAGGAACGAGCAGCGAGAAACAACTTATACAGGAGTTTCACTACAGTAACCTATCGAGACGTGGTGTTGTACAACCTCTATAAGCCCAGGACACAAGATATTTTATTTTTTTTTTTCAATAAATTTTATTTTTATGAATTATTTCGACGTTACGTGAAACAGTTGTCACTCAGGTCTAAATTCCGGGAGGTTCTGGGCTCGAATTCCGTTAAAAGCTGCGTGCAAACGTTCAATTCTGACACACAAAAACTACAAGGCAGATCAAATTAGTACAATTTACATGTAGTCTTTAAAAGGGGTAAAATTGCAGTTCGCTTTCCACTTAGGTTCCTCTACAATGTCAGCTGATATATCGTCAGTATACTGCCAAAAGTTATTAAGTCATCAATGCTATATGTCACTATACTGTGACACAACAGTACGAAACGACGAATAGACTTTAAACTTGGGCAATTGTTCGTGAACAACATATACACATTCCTAGCATTTTTAAAAATTTTATCTCATTTTGACTTGGTCACTTTTGGCAGTAAAACGACGATATATTATCTCACTTATCTCAGGTTTGGGGCACCAAATACATTTCCGCGAAACCTTTACCCTCTGAAACTTTGTAATGTCAATAAAGTTAAAGTGAATCTTTTGAAAATATATAATTGAGTGCACCGTCACCAATGGTTGTGCACAGGGTAAACAGATGTTTCTCATTCGATTAACCTCTTACCTTAGGTGTCTGTAATTACCCCACAACGTCAAATAGGCAGGGCTACAAATAAGGCCCAGGCGAAGTCGCTGTTAGTGGCAGGGACAAACTTAAGACTGCTTTTCGCATGGACAGCTATAGCTACTTATCCTGCTGCAGAACTAGCCGCTTTGACATTCTAACACTTGATGACTGAAGTACCAATCTTGTGTACAAAGAGGTTTTTCAGTTATAGTAAATATTATCAGTTACGAATAATACTCGCGAGAAAAGCCGCGGGGGACTGCTAGTATATATATAATCTGCAACAAAATTGAGTTACAATGATGGGCTGATAGATTCGTCCAATAATAAACATAAATCTGTTTAAAAATTTTTCTGATAAAAATAACTTTGAATTTCGTACAACTATGTCATCAAATGTTTTTAAAAAGTATTTTATTACTACTGATGAAGAGATTATGACTAGTGTAAATTCATCCCTCACCATGGCTGTAACATTTCTTAAGAATAGACCGTCACTTTAGCCCAATTTTAATTTCATTTAGTGTCAAGTAAGGAAGTGCATACAGTTGTACATATGAAATCATCCCATAGCCAAGACTATTATGAAATCTGAAGTAATTTTCTTAAATAAATCATTGATAGTCTTTTAGATCCTCTGACCTATTATATTTATGATTGTATGATAAAGGGTATTTTTCCACATAGCTTTAAGGCTGGCATTCATAGTCGAAGGCTTGTTTGGCAAATAAATAGTACTTTGTGAAGTAATACTTATTCTCTAAACAATACATATTTTAGCAATGAATTCGTAAACGCCTACTTCACAAAGTAAAACTGAAATAAGTCTTACTTATATAGGCCAAGACGTACTTGATAAAGTAACCAAATAAGTATCGCTACAATATCAGTACAAACATAACACAACTGAACTAGTAATTTAATTACATCAGTCATCTAGACTAAATGAATATTTGGTTACATTTGATTGTCAATTCCACTTGAAAACATTTTTCTTTTACTTTAATACATGTTCAAAATTAAATAACAGTACTAATGTCAAAAATGTGTTTGTTAATGTGTTAACATATTTTTTGTACCTACGCAGTTTGCTAACTGTGAAATAAAAAATTACATTCAGAACTTGACTAGCTGAAAAATAAGTTTTGCATGAACACGTGCTGCATACTTGTTAATTAGAATATTTTACTTGAAGGTACTTCAGTTGTGCTGGGACAGCACAGCCTTGCTAGAATCCTAGAAGATTTCTTGTGTATGGACTGTCAATTCAGCCTCAGTTTATTGTACTATGCCTTATGAATGACATTAAAGCCCAGTGGAACTTGGACTTTATCGTCTGTGCCCCTGTGTTTGGGAAACGCCCCGTTTAATGGGCCCGCGCCACCTTTCCCAACTATGTGAATATTCGAGTCCCGTCACCTGTATTTGTCGACTCCTTCCTCTAGTCTTTCTCCCTCCCCTACTTCCCCTCCTCTGCCTGGTCTTCTGCCGTCGTGTGCTCTGGCATTCTGTGTCCTGCGCCTGCTGAGCAAAGATGCCTGCTACTCGCTACCTCGAGGCTCCGTCGGCATACGTCTGATTGGTAAGTTAACGTTCTTTGAATATGGTTGTGTGTTCCGGTGTCGTCTACGTTTCAGTAAATCATGTGTTTACACTAGTTTAGTTTCCTTGATATAAGTTTCGTTTTCTTTCAGCTTTCTTAGTTTGCCTTACCTTTCTCTCTTTTTCAATTAATTACGTGCCGGCTGAGCGTCGATGTGGTGAGTGGATCAGAGTCAGGTTTTTTTGGTAATTATGTCTTTTATATTAATGTAAATGTATCCTTGCTGCAGGTCCCTACGTAATGTAAAGTACTCGGCCTACCCCCCCTATTTGTTTCCAAATTTATTTGTGATGCTTAGTTGCAGCTTTCAGTTTGGCGTAAACGTAACATAATTTAAAACTTAATTCTTAAACATAAACATATTTCTGTACGTGATTACCGGCATCAGCATAGGTCTAATGGGATCCCGGAATGCTTTGTGAGCACTAGCTATAAGAGAAAGGATGAGTGGTGCCGAGGGCAGTGTAGTGTGTCGAGATCACCAAGGGAAGCAACAAACGAAGGACCTGTGTTAAAATTAAGTTGTGTGAGGCCGGGACTTGACGCCTGTATGTAGGTGTAGACCACGGCAGGAGATAAAGGAGGGGAAGAAGACAGAAATATTGGTCTATATAAATTTAAGCATTGAAATATTGTTGTAACGTAAATAAATTAAGTTTACGAGCGGTGGGCCTAACCGGTATAAATAAATAATTACTACTTAATTTGACCATTATGTATGATAGGTGAGAGCACTCGAGGCTAAGGAAAATGTGATTGTTCATGTTGTTGTTTACATCCCCTTTGTTCTTAGAAATGCAGATGTTAAGAAGCGTTGAGCGCAAGGAAATTATATAATTGCTACCGACAACACTGCAAGGAAATAAAAGGAACTGAGATAACATGATTTCAAGGGAAATGTTTTGAAACAAGAAATTGTAATATTTAATGTTGTAATTTGTAATTTGCCGTTTTAAGCTGTAGTCCCAATAGGAGTGGATAACAGCAGCACCAGTAAAATAAGGAGTGCTCTCAGTAGGTGAAGGGGAGTCTGAGGTGGCCATACAGTGGAATCTTATCTATGGTCGACTTCCGGCTGGGCCAGCGAGGGCGCTGGACCTTAGCTATTTCTTCTTAGCTGTTGTGATGTCGTAGAGGGAGGACGTGTGAGCGCCCGTGGAAGCACGTGGACGGGATGCGAGTGTAGTAGCATCGGTGCCAGGGCACATACAGTTTAGAGAAGCATGGGCCACTGGGCTTTGTAACTTAGTTACTGGTCGTAATTGGTATAAAACTTAAAGTTTAAATTTTACGGTGAGAGCCCACTGCGACCGCGTGTACAGGGTTTTGTAACTATGCTGGTAGAGTGTAATCTGAAGTGGGGACAAACATCATGCAACCTAATAATGATGTTCTCATTTATTAGTGGTAACCACCTTACTGTACACACGCCTGAGTGAGTAGTTGTGTCGTTCTTCTCTTCTCGTGCCCACGGCGATGAGTAAGAACTTGTGTCTCTATCACCGAGACTGTGACTAGCCGAGAGCGACCCTGAACCCATTTAGTTTACGAAGAGAGTGAACATGCACGCCCGTGGAGTAGGAACTGTAAGATGTCGGTGGCAACACAGTATCATAATTTTAAATTGCATTTTAATATGTATTATTGAGCGAGTGTGTTCAATTCTGTAAATTTGGGACCACCAATACATTTGATGTCACTAATTCACGTGTTTTTGTGTTAGATTCACCCCTCACTTTATGTTGTCCATTATGTGTTGTGCGTATTTGTATGCCCGTGGACTTTGCCCGTTTTGACTGGACAGGGCCACTACGAATAGACGAACTAGACAAAACAAAATAAACAAGCAAATGAGCATGTGCCAACAAACGGCACAACTTGTACAGTTACGCTGACCGTTTTCAGAGGATGAGCGTATGGACCTACAAAAAATGACACTGTTACAAAGGGACAGCAATCGCTGGAAAGATGATCGAAGGAAACTTCTCACAGCTTCAAATTTCGGTACTGTCGAAGACGCAAGCCACACATATTGTGTCAGAAACTTATATCTTCTCTCTTGTATGGAGATGTTGACACTGACGTCAAGGTTTGGGGAAGGGATGACAAAAAAATGGTATTAAAACTCTTGAAAATTTGTGCAATGTCCAAGTGGAACCATGTGGATTGTTTGTAGATAGTGAAATACCGTTCCTAGGGGCTACCCCTGATGGCATTATTGGTCATGATGGTATAGTGGAGGTGAAATGCCCATCATCTGGTGTGACTCCCACTATGTTTACACCAGAAGAACTTATTTTAAAAAGGAAAGTCACTTTTTGGAAATTATGTAAAGAAAAGGGAATTGTGGGAGATGTGAACACCAATCATCCATATTATTACCAGGTGCAAGGGCAATTACATGTGACGAGACGCAGTTACTGTCTGTTCTGTGTATGGACACCTTTAGGTATCAAGGTTGCACAGATTGAAAGGGATGACAACTTCTGGGAAGAGAACATGAAAAATAAACTTGTCCAGTTCTGCATGACCTGCATGTTACCTGTTGATTCACGACAGTCTCGCTCTGTGCCAATCAGGAACTCAGAACATATAATCAGTGCTAGGGAATGTCTTCTCCGAGAGAAAAAAACTAGCCAGCAAAATACCTCTACAACTTCTAACACGAACAAATATAGAAGGAAATTAATTGTACGAACTCTACAGTATTTCGAAATGGATGAAAGTATATTGCTTGTATGCTATCATAATTACGTACATCATAATTATGTGTAATGTCCCAATTATGTATGCTTACGCAAATTATAATTTATTATTGATGTTGTATAGTACAGTGTATACATTGTTTACAAACTTTAAATAAGTAGTCTTAGCAGGCCACCCTCCGGCGAAAATGTCGCCGAAAAATAAAGGAAAATAACAACAAGTACGGTTGAAAATGTTCCCACCTAACGGTTTCAATCGTGCAATTTATGCTAAAAGTTAATAATGTAAAAAGTTATTCATATTACAGGGTAAAATAATTGTTGATTACTCTCTGTCAAAAAGTGTCAATCACAAAATAAAAATTTAAAAATTCCGATAAGCGATTGTTATAGACCTGTAGGGCCTATTATGAGATGTAAGTAGTAAGCTCTTTTACTATACAGAAGAATATTTTATTGTTAAAGTTGTATAGATTAGAATCGTATGAACTTTTATGTGCGGAATATAATTTAGTAAGTACCTATGGGTAGAGGCCGGAAAATTTCGCTGATTCAATGACCCGCACGCTAAACTCCATTGTTCTGTGCACATCCAAGCCCCGTCTATTTGTTCATTGTGTGTCGTTCCACTGAGTGGTAGCTAGTGGACAAATTGTTGAGACTTGAGTATGCACACGATAATGCATTCTAACATGCAGGTTATTGAATCCGCGAGATATTCCGGCCCCTACCTAGGGTTACAACATGAAAGATGACTAGATTCAGTTTCTTGGAAGTACTCCATTGCAAAATTGAATGACTGTCAAAGAAAACTAAACAAATAAAAGAAAACCATATAATAAGCAGCAGAGTATGCTTAGTCAGCAAGATACATACACAACATGAAATTCCAAGATGGAATCGGGTCAAATAAAAACAAGGAACAAACAGATAATAAATGAAATTAATAACAAATGAAATAAAAAAACCAAATAACATGCGACACAACAATGAGACGAAGCAACAAACACAGTAGATATCAGACACAAACAGAAAAATAACAAAAGAACACAACAAGTAGACGAGACAAAACGCAACAGATATCAGACATATACAGACGAGACAAACGACACAGTGAAGAGACGAAACAAAACACAGTTTTCCAGACAGACAGTGTTACGACGTTTCAGGAACTGGAATCTGTTCCCGTCATCAGGTAGACACACAGGGTTCAGGAACACTAGTGCGACTGATGAGGAGACTGGAAAAACCATGGGTATATATAGGGTCGGCCCACTTATCCTGCTCAGCCAATGGGAGACGAGCTGTCTCCTGACTGGTCGCGCAACATAGATTGACTCTGATTGGTTGTGATGGGTTGAGTGTGTGTTTTTGTTTTGTGCTGTAAAGTTATTTTTCTCTTAATCAATGGGATCCACATATTTTTTAATTCAATACTCTGTTGACTGAAAATATTGCTATTGCTAATAATAAAGGCTGATTCTTTGATTTTCCTTTAAATTTTGTCAGTTTCCTGTGTAAGTGGTTTCGAGTCTTCCCAAAGAATTTGTGGCTATTTTCCCATGCATGTTCGGCCAATCTAGATTTTTGGGTTTCGCCTTTCTTGCAATTGTTTTTATGTTCTATGATGCGTGTCGAAAGAGCTCTCCCAGTTTCTCCAATATACATATGACCACATTCGCAGGGTATCTGATATACACAGTTGTGAGTTTGTAGTTTTTCAGTGGCTGGTTTTACCCTGATGACCATACTTTTGATAGTGGATTTGGATCGGAATGCTGTTTGAAGTCCGTATTTGTTTCCCAGAGGTCTTATTTTTCCGAAAGGCCTCTAACATACGGAATAACTAGGGTTCCTGCTGGTTTTTCGGTTTCTGTGGGCTTAAGTGTTCTGTTAGGTTTTATGTGCTGTTTGATGGTGTTTGCTGGATAACCATTGGCTGTGAGTTCTTTTTTTATTTAGTTGTGTTCTATCAGTACAGATTTCTTGTTGGAACAAATAATCTCAGCTCGGTTAGCTAGTGTGCGAATTATGCCAGTTTTTGTGCTTTTAGGGTGGTTGGAAGCAAAATGTAGGTATTGGCCTGTATGTGTAGGTTTCCTGTATACTTTAGTTTCCAGACTGCTGGTTTCCCTGATAACTAGTACATCCAGAAAAGGAATGCTGCCATTGGTTTCTGTTTCATATGTAAACTTGATTGATGGCCTCAATGAGTTTAGGAAGTTCACAAATTTCTCCAGGGTTTCAGGTCCATGTTGCCAGATAGTGAAAGTGTCGTCTACGTAACGAAGCCACACTCAACCCATCACAACCAATCAGAGTCAATCTATGCTGCGCGACCAATCGGGAGACAGCTCGTCTCCCATTGGCTGAGCAGGATAAGCGGGCCGACCTTATAAATACCCATGGTTTTTCCAGTCTCCTCATCAGTCGCACTTAAAGTTCCTGAACCCTGTGTGTCTACCTGATGACGGGAACAGATTCCAGTTCCCGAAACGTCGTAACACTGTCTGTCTGGAAAACTGTGTTTTGATTCGTCTCTTCATTGTGTCGTTTGTCTCGTCTGTATATGTCTGATATCTGTTGCGTTTTGTCTCGTCTACTTGTTGTGTTCTTTCGTTATTTTTCTGTTTGTGTCTGATATCTACTGTGTTTGTTGTTTTGTCTCATCGTTGTGTCGCATGTTATTTGGTTTTTTTATTTCATTTGTTATTAATTTCATTTATTATCAG
The DNA here is from genome assembly GCA_003012365.1 of Medauroidea extradentata. NCBI lineage: Eukaryota > Metazoa > Arthropoda > Insecta > Phasmatodea > Phasmatidae > Medauroidea > Medauroidea extradentata. The sequence continues at coordinate 13,772 of PNEQ01018314.1, read as the reverse complement.
TTTGTTCCTTGTTTTTATTTAACCCGATTCCATCTTGGAATTTCATATTGTGTATGTATCTTGCTGACTAAGCATACTCTGCTTATTTTATGGTTTTCTTTTGTTTGTTTAGTTTTCTTTGACAGTCATTCAAATTTGCAATGGAGTACGTCCAAGAAACTGAATCTAGCCATGAACTCCCATTGCACAGTTCATTCAAAGATCATAACATGAAAGATACTTGTTGATAAAGTAGTCAGAAGGGACACAAAAATGAATAATGTATTTTTATTTGTCTTGAAATTTTGCAAGGGGTTGTAAATATTTATCCTATATTTTTTACATTTCATTTGGCCAACAAACTGTAGGGCCTATTACGACGTGCGAGTATGAAGATCTTAGGCTTATAAACAAGAATGTTTAATTGTCATAGTTATATAACCCAGAAATGTATATATGTTTATGTGCTATATATGACTGGAAGTAGCTATTGGTTATGACATGATAGATTCTTATTGGTAAATATGTCACAGTGTAAACAATATTTTAGTTTACAAGCATGTATTCCAGTTAGTGAGGAACTGTTTTTCAGTATTATAACTCACGGCCTGTATTACTTTCTTCAGTTACATCTAGTTAAAAGTGACATATTAGGTCGAGAGAATGCGTGTACAGCCTCTTATAACTTTAAGATTACGATATCTAGGACTATAGTGGCACTACGAGCGAAAGATCCTGCCCAGATCCCAATTGTCAGCGATAAGTCACGTGACGAAGCAGTGTGGAAGGGAAAGTGATTAGTCTCGCGACCGCTTACTCGCTGCAAGTCTCGCTCCGCGACGGTGTTCACGAGTCCGTGTTACACGGTAAGTTGATCTCACGACTTTCGTTATGGCTTCCACATCAGGAATTAAATCACGTATCAAGTCGGGTACCCCATTACGCGGGCAAGCACGTGAGATTGTGTATAATGACGCAAAATCTCTACGGGAACAAAAAAAATCTCACAAACTGACGTACAATGTCGCTGAAGCGACTAGTCTCGCAACGGGAGTTTCTGAAGCTACAGTGAAACGAATCATTGGAGAGGGTAAAGTAAACAGCAAAGCCAGTTTGACGTATTCTACGCCTACCGGAAAGAAAACAGAACACAAGAAGTCCATTGAAGTAGACGATTTTACGTCTGGTACTGTGCGTAGAAAAATTCACGAATTTTATATTGTGCGGAAAATTGTCCCAACTTTGAAAAATTAAAGAAGGCTTTACAAGACGACTATGTTTTGATCTGCAGCAGGGAATATTTATGGAAATTGTTGAAGAAGCTCGGGTTTCGGTGGAAAAAATGTCAATCTAAAAGGAAGGTATTGATTGAAACACCTGATTTAACTGGAGGGGCCGATATCTGGAGCAGATACGCAAATATAGGACGGCTGGTAGGGCAATAGTTTATGTTGACGAAACTTACGTCAATGCTTCACATAGCGTAACTTCTTGCTGGCAATCTGATACAGAAATTGGTGTCACCGAATCTATTGGGAAAGGTCCGTGATTAATTATTGTGCATGCGGGTGGCGAGGAAGGCTTTGTTACAAATGCTTTGCTTATATTCAAATCCAGTCAGAAGTCAGACGACTATCATGATGACATGAACTACGAGAACTTTTCTAGATGGGTGGAAAATAAATTGGTGCCAAATTTACCGGAAAACTGCGTTGTTGTGTTAGATAACGCGAGTTACCACAATGTCCAACTAAATAAAAAACCTACTTCTTCCTCCCTAAAACAAGCAATGCAAGATTGGCTGACTAACAACAATGTTACGTTCTCTCCTCAGATGACAAAAGCGCAGCTGTTACTGTTGGTAAAAAATGCCCCAACCCCTAAAACATTTAAAGTAGACAGTTATTTTACTGCATGTGGGCATGACGTCATCCGTCTTCCTCCGTATCATGCTGATTTAAATCCGATTGAGCTGGTATGGGGGGATATTAAAAGACAAGTCCGTGAAGAGATTTCTTCATCTCTGGAAGACAAAAAAAAATTGTGTGAGGAACTGTTTAGCAGATACACTGTTAGCAAGTGGAGAGAATGTTGCAAACATGTGAAGGACATTGAAGAGGGTTATGTGAAGAGCGATGGCATAATGAACATAGAAATAGACAAAATAATAACTAGAATTGGAGATTCATCTGACGAAGACGTTACGAGCGATACCGATTCTGAATTAGAATAGGTGAGTAAATTCTCTTTCTTAATTTCTGGAGGTGTTAGTTTTTAGTATTATTCCTAATTATCTAAGTTAACAATATTTGAGATGTTCATACTATAAACTTAATATTTTAATCTCACTTGTAAAATGTTGAATGCACATCTCATGTATTGGTTATCTTCGGGCTAATGGGATTGTGGGTGAATGAGCTACTTGGATAAATACTGCCTTGCTCTAAATATAAAATTTATGTTTGGGGCGAAGTGTTGAATTCTAAAAGCATTATGATGAGTTGCAATGGCCATCTGCGATGAACTAAGGACCACAACACCCTTTTTTAGTTATGTATGTATAGGTACTACAAATGTCTATATTTCAGATACATAAAAGTATAACATTGTATTTGATTTTATTGAAAGCTCCTGTGTAAATGCAGAAATCAGAAATGTAAATGAAAAAAATCCAAAGAATCTGTGACAGGTATGACTTTGTTAAAATTTTAGATGTTCATAGTTTGCCAAGGGGATATTTCACAAGTCATGGTCAACATACAAATAAGGAGGGTAAGAAGAGGGTAGCTTCTGAAATATTGTCTTTGGTGAAATCTTGTTCTGTTTCTAGCCCAATGATTTGTCTAGGTTTTCCCTCAAACACAGAAGTAAAAAAAAACTAGATGTGGCCCTACCAGATAGGTTAGCCTTTAATTACAAACTAGCTTCCAATAATATTGTAGAGCCTTTGTTCAAAACTTGTTGTAACCCCTTAGTTTCTTGTAATAATGATAGTAAATCTGACAGTACTGTTAACAGCCTGATCAAAAATTAGGTCTTCCAAGTGTGATTTAAAGGTGAACAGGGCAAGATCTGTAAATCTACTTCATCTGAATACGTGTAGTATAAAACATAAAAAATTAATCTTACAACATATTTTATGTGAAAATGTAATTGATTTTTTCTGTCTAACTGAACATCAGATGAAATTGTTCACTGTAAGTTTCAAGATTACTACTTAACTTCAGAATTTTGTCGTTCACAAAACAAAGGAGGGGGAGTTTGTATTAGTTGCAACATTTACAGTAAAAGTATTAATCTTGACTTAATGATAAAAGAAAAGGTATTGGAAGCAAGTTGCATTAGCATACCCAAGCTGAATCTCTGCCTACTTACAATACAGGGTTATTATAAATGATTTATCAGGTTTTAAAAATTCATAATTCATAGTCTATTTATTTTACAAGCTCACACCAACTACCTAACAAAATAAAAACTCAAAAAGTTTTATTTAATACGAGTCTAAAACTTTTTTGTTACGACAGGTGGTAGCACTGGATCAGTTCACAAAATGGTGACAAGACAACAGAAAGCGTTTTGTGTTTTGGAATATGCGAAATGTTTATCTGTTATTACCGTGCAGCGTGTGTTCCAAGGGCATTACCACACAGAACCACCATGTCACCAGAGCATTTTGCGATGGTATCGTCAATTCCAGTATACGGGATGCTTGTGCAAAGGTAAGAGCACAGGACGGCCAAGTGTTTCTAACGAAACAGTGAACAGAGTGAAGGAAAGTTATGCGCGTAGCCCAGGAAAGTCAACTAACCGAACAAGTCGCGAGCTTGGAATTCCTCAGCCGACAGTGTGGAAGATTTTGCGACAACGGTTACTACTTAAACAGTACTGCTTACAGTTGTTGCAACACTTGCATCCAGAAGATTACGCTGTCAGGGTTGAGTTTTGCGAGAACATGCAGGAGCTATGCAGGATGAAGAATTTGCCACACGTCTTGTGTTCAGTGACGAAGCAACGTTTCACTTGAACCGTCACAATGTTCGAATATGGGGCATTGAAAATCCCCATGCTTCAGTGCAGCACACACGAGATTTGCCAAAACTTAATGTTTTCTGTGCAATCTCACAGACGAGGGTGTACGGTCCTTTTTTTTCCCTTGAAAACACTGTGACGGGTCTGTCCTATCTCGACATGTTGGAGTTGTGGTTATTTCCACAAGTAAGAGAGGATTCCGCCAACTTTGTGTTCCAGCAGGATGGAGCTCCACCACATTGGCACACAGAAGTGCGTCGCTGCCTCAACAATAAACTCCCACACCGCTGGATTGGACGCTGTGGTCAGAATGATTTGACACTGTTCAGATGGCCGCCCCGGTCTCCTGAACTTACACCGTGTGACGTTTTTCTTTGGGGGTACGTGAAAGACTCTGTTTACGTGCCACCATTGCCAACACTGCATGAGCTCCGAAACCACATTACCACAACTGTCACGACCATCAACAGGGACATGCTGCGACGTGTGTGGGGCGAACTCTACTACCGATTGGATGTCTGTCGAGTGACGAAGGGAGCACACATTGAACATTTGTAAAGTGGTGTTGTAAAAAAACTTGGAGAGTTTCTGGTTGTTTTCATGTATCATTCATAATTTTTCATGGAGTACTTTTTGAATTACAGATTTTTAAAACCCGGTGAATCATTTATAATAATCCTGTATATAGATCTCAAATAAATGAATACATTAAGGAATTCTTTGATAAATTTGAAAAAATTTTACAAAAATTTTTAAAATTATGCAAATATTTGATAGTATGTGGTGATTTCAACATTGATTTTTGTGATAAAGGCTATAACACAAGATTTTTATTAAATTTATTCAAACAATTTAATTTAACTCATACAGTAAATAATCCAACTCGTATAACAGAAAACAGTAAAAAAAACCATAGATAATTTTATTACAAACATAAATTTAAATGGAATTAGAGCTACTAATTTAGAAACTGCAGTATCAGATCATCAGGCCCAGATTATAAATGTAGACCATTCCATTTTAAACCTAGTAAATTTTAAGTATCAATATCAAAGAAAAAGAGTTTTTAATACGGAAAATGTTTATAATTTTGTGGCTTTGTTAAGAATGGAAAACTGGGTGGATATTTTTGAAGGAAAAGATGCAAATGAAGCATGGAATTCCTTTTCCAATTCTTTTTCCCTTCTTTTCAATAGATGTTTCCCAATTACCACAGTTAGGTATTCTATAAATTTTAAGAGTAAATGTATGACAAAAGGATTAAGAACATCTTATGATAATCTGATAAACCTGCGTAGAAAGTATAAATTGCATCCCAATTTAAGATTAAAAATTTATTTAAAGAAATATGAAAAACTGTTTTTTAAGTTAGTGTGTGAATAAAAAAACTAGCAATGAGTAAGAAAACAGTAAATTTAAAAAGTTCCACTAAAACTATTTGGAAAATGTTACAAGATGAAATAAAACCCAATAAAAGATGTGAAAATTTCCAAATTAAAGTTAATGGAAAACTGTATAATGACGCTCAACTAATTGCTAATCTGTTTAATAACTTCTTTATTGAGATTCCTCAAAATATTATTTCAAATTTTAGCAAAAAACAAGAAAATTTTCAACACACTAGTACTTTTGTAAAAAATAAAGAAATAAATAAATCCATATTTCTTACACCAATTGAATATAGTGATTTAATAACTGTACTGAGTAAACTAAAGGATAAAAATCCACGGGTTTAGATGAAATACCAATAACAATGATAAAAAAATGTATACATCAAATAAAAATTCCCCTTATTCATATATTTAATACTTGCCTTATTCAAGGAACTTTTCCAGACAGATTAAAATACACAAAAATACTGCCATTACATAAAAGAGGCAATGAAACAGAAATGAACAATTTTAGACCTATTTCCCTAATATCGTCATTTGCAAAAATATTTGAAAAATTAATTGAAAAATTACCATCATTCTTTAAAAAAAAAATAACATTCTGTCATTCTCTCAGTTTGGATTTCTAACAGGTAAATCGACAGACCAAGCTATTTACAAGTTTATAAATGAAATAGTCACAGCTTTAGACAATAAAACTTTAATAAATGGTATATTTGCTGACCTTACTAAGGCCTTCGATTGTGTGGATCATGAGCTTTTACTATATAAACATGAAAAATATGGAATAAAAGGAAATGTGAATAACCTGTTAAGTTCATACTTAAGTAATAAAATAGAAATGACTTCAATTTCTATGTATAATTCCAGTAATTACAGTACTTAGAAAGTTACTTATCAGAACCTCAGAAGGTTAAAGTGGAAGTACCGCAGGGCTCCATACTTGGACCTTTGCTATTTATAATTTTAATTAATGATTTTCCTAATAGTATTGATCTTTGTAGTACAGTTATGTTTGCTGATGGTACAAACGTTCTTGTAAAGAGTCAGGATGATCTAAATAATAAAACATTACAAACAATAGTTAATATGCAACATTGGTTTAAGACTAATAAATTGGTACATAATATAGATAAATCTTCAGTCATGGGTTATTCCTTTAAAAAAAAAAAAGTATAATTTTAGTTACAAGTTAGATGATAAACAGTTAATGACGGTAGAGAAGGCACGATTCTTGGGAATTACCATTGATTTCACACTCAACTGGAATGACCAACTACAAATACTGTGTAAAAAGTTAAGTTCTTTTTGTTTTGTATTTCATACATTAAAAAACACTTGCACTTTGGAAGCTTTCAAAACTTTATGTTTTGCAAATGTACATTCCATTTTGAGTTATGGGGTCATTTTCTGGGGGAACTCAGGAAAAATAGCTTATTTATTTAGATTACAAAAAAAGATAATTAGAATTATAACAAAAAGTAACAGCAAATACTCATGTAGGAATTTGTTTAAATCACTACAAATATTAACTCTTCCATCAATTTATATTTATTACACCATTCTTTTTTCGGTTAAAAATATTATTAAAGACACAAATAGCAATGTTCATAACTACAACACTAGACAGGCTAGTGAATTACACGTTGTATCACACAGAACCCAAAAATACTCATTAAGTCCGGATTATGCTGGTACTACACTAATAAATTAATTACCAACAAGTTTAATAAGTCTGACTAACAGCAAAAAATTTAAAAAGAACCTGAAGGATTATTTGATAAAAGGAACATTTTACTCAATAAATGAGTATTTAAACAAATGAAATTATATAATTGAAACACGTTGTTAGCTTTGTATTTGTTTTATTTATATGTTATATGTAATCCTAACTTCATAATTGTATGTGTTTTGTGGTTATTGTAATATGACTTAGTTGTTAGTTTGTCTGTTTTTTAGGTGTAATTCTTAATGAAAATATTTCTCTCTCTGAACAAATCACTCGCAATATGTATTGAGGTATATGTGATGCTTGTAAATTAATAAAAATAAATAAATAAAAAGGATAAACCGATAAGGTGAGTTTCTTTCCGTTTCCTTTACTCCTTCTTCCACAATGAAGCCTGCTATGATGCACGCTCTTAAGGTCTAAATGTCCCGTCTGTAACAATGGAATGGCCCAATTGCAGTTGTTTTTGTTTTACAAACAATGGAATGGCCCAACTGCAGTTGTTTTTGTTTTACAACTTTTTGTAATCGTATAAAATACAATGTCCATCGCATGTGCGTGAGTGTGCCTGAGTGTGCGCGTGTGCATATGTGGGGGGGGGGGGGGCTGTATGTGTAAACATATGCTGTACACCTATAGCCTATATAAAATATATCTGTTATGAGTTTTTATACCATTCATCCAATTGTGTTGGGTGAGTTGGTGTGTGGACTAATTTTGAAAAATACATCCGGACAGCTCTATGTGGGCTGCTCACTGCATCAAAAAACCTGATTCATTCTTGTATGCTCTAGATGGAAAAATAAATAATTAACTATAACTAAATACACTCCAATAAACAGATTTAAAATAGAAACTCTCCCTTTGAGTGACTTTGCAACGTATGTCAAGTAGGCTACTCATACTAAACATATTTTCACATTTAATAGTAAAACCACTGAAACAAAGTCGTGGACAACAGTCAGTATAGAAGGCTTATTCAGCTATATCATGCTTTCTTGCAAACTGGCGTAGCAACAACAACCAACCCTACTTAAAAAAACGCTTTGATTACAAATTATAGTACATAAAATTTGGTTATGTATTCATGTTGGCCTAGGCCTCTTCCATAAATGCTGAGCCCTCTTTAAAAACTTCTTAGAAGTCTAAAAATTGGAGGATAAAAAGGAAAAAATTACGTTACAAGCAACATAGTATTTCTGGAAGTATGACAGGAAATCATTATTTACCCCTAACAGACTAGTTCCAACAAAGGTGAACCTACAACTGTAAGGTACAATAAAATTAAAGTTGGCGTGAGGAACTTTTAAAATATAATATTTGTTCTAAATCTGTAATAGTTGCCTAGAAATTACACATTATTATTACGTATTTCCCCCCCCCCCCAAAATATCAAACATTAAATAATAATAATAATATTGGCTAAAAAAAGTATGAAATTTGTTGAAGCTTATTCTAGTACATTTTAAAATTTCATTTGAATATGAATTTACCTATTTTATGTGATAAATAGCAGTGTGGCTAGTAATTTATTACTACAATTATTTGCTCTTGATGAGCTGCGCTGGTCAACTTTACAAATAGCTTGCCTGTCACACTCGTGATTCGGGTTCGATTTACGCCAGGGTCACTCCGGAATTTTACGTATGGGAATCATGCCGGATGACGTCTGGTAAATATTAAGAATCACTTACTCATTGTGTACCACATAATGTGTTTTCCGCCCTGGAACTGCAGTTCTCAAATAGCAACTAGAAAATACCTTATAACTGACAAGTCACTTACCGTCAGTAGATTTCTGTTGACAGATGGAACTTGGAAACACTACAGAAAAATTTCACAGAATTTGTTGACTCTTTTTGTGACAAAATTTTTATTTTACTTCGTCATAACTTCATTACACAGCAACAAACACAATTCACAAATTGCAAAAAAGAAAATTTGTCTGATTCAGAGTATGCTGTTTGTGGCTTTTCAGAAAATTATTCATTTGTGGTTCAAGATGAGGCTCAGGGATATAGACGGACAAATGACCAAGCAACTGTACATCCCTTTGTGGAGTATTTCAAGGATTCTGACGGTAAAATCAAACACTTAAGCTATGTTATGATTTTTGACAATCTTGAGCACAACACAATTGCTGTCTACCCGTTTCAAAAGAAACTTATAAACTTTTTGAAGCTAAGATTTGTTGACTGAGTTGAGGACTTACTCAGGGGACGAAGTCAAAGTGTGAAAGTGCAATTTCGAAGGAAGGAGAGGTTACATCAGGAGTACCGCCGGGAGGTGTGTTAGGGACTTCATCACTATAATGGTGAAAGACATGGGACACAGGATCCCAGATAAAATAAGACTGTTTGCAGATGACTGTGTACTGTATACAGATGTAGGCAGTGGAATCAACTTGCAAAAGGATATTGATAGGTTGTGGTCCTGGGCAGTGGAGAACAGAATGAAGATTAATGTACATAAAACCAAGTTGATTAGGTATACTAGGAAGAGAGTGGTGAGCAGAGAGGTGTACAGATGGGATGGGCAAGATATAGAGGAAACCACAGAATATAAGTATCTAGGAGTTGTGATACAGGCAGATCTAAGGTGGACAGAGCGGTTAAGAAAGGAAGATGGACTTTAGGACTGCTCGGGAGGGTGCTGAAGGTGAATGAGAAAAGTGGTGAGATGAATGGAAAGACATATTGTACAATGGTCCGTCCAGTATTGGAATATGCTGCCGCGGAGTGGGATACGTACGTGGAGGTGCAGGAGTTGAAGTTGCAGAGAAGGGCAGCAAGGTGGGTGATGAATAAATGGAAAAGGCAGGGTCAGGCTGATGAGGAAAAGAACTTTAGGCCTAGCGTGATGATGCTGGAATTGGGATGAAAACCATTGAGGGAAAGGAGGAGAGTGGAAAGGTTGGTCAGGTTGTATAGGGTGATGAATGGGGAGAGGGCATGGGAACAGGGGATGGGGTTATTTAGCCTGCAAATAAACTAAGGGAACATTTAAGGGTAAAGGTAGCAACAGTGAGAAAATTCAGAGGGTGTGGAGGAGAACGGAGAGGAGTAGACAATCGATGCTGGTGAGGATGGTGAGGGAGTGGAATGCACTGCAGGAGGAGTTGGTTATGGTTAGGGGAGTTGGAAGGTTTAGGAAGGGACTAAGAGGATTGTAACTGTGGGGATGGGGAGGAGTCTGCTCGCCACCGGGCATTAACCCAATTGCGATTATGAAACTTATTACTAATATTACCAGCCAAACTATTGATGAAAAATGTTTCTAGAGACGTTATACGTAGTCTACGTAAAAAATATTTTTTTGTGATGTTAGGTTACCTAAACTAACATTACAAGTAGTCCTACATAAAAAAATAAGGTTAGGTGTCCTAACCTGATGGGTTTGGTTACCTAATCTATCGTAAACCAACCCAACCCAAAATGACCTAACCTACGAAAAACATTTTTACGTAGGACTTTTTATTTATTTTATTTTATTTCAAGCCTCCTAAATCACACAACAGATGTGCAATGAGTTGTCAAACTGATAGAGTACATAATTTGTTTACAATAACACACAAACATGAAGTTGTTTACAAGTAAAAAGAAGTATGTACAATGCTGAGAAACGGCAATAAACTGAAACCTAGAGGACATAAGAACAAAAAAAAAAAAAAAAAAAAAAAAAAATATATATATATATATATATATATATAAATAAGAAAAAAATACCTTGTACATAATACAATTTGCTAATAACTAAACAAGTTATATAACAAAAACATATGAAAAAGTATTTATGGTTCACAATCTTAAGTCCATTATATAAACTCCAGGAAAATGTACATCCACAAATCAGGATAGGTAGACCTGCAATCAAGTAATACCAGAAGGTATATTATGGTGCAAGTATTCATCCAATCTGTAGTATGCCTTATTAATGAGGAAATTTTTCAATTTATTTTTGAAGTTTAACAAATTATCCTTTTCCTGTATGGTTTTTAAGTGCACTGGTAGATTATTAATTAGTTTACTTGCCATAGCATATGGGCATGTTTTATATTTTTTAGTTCTGTGGGAAACTGAGTGTATAGCTGTTTTTTGTCGAGTATTATGAGAGTGTATATCTTGGTTAGTAATGAAGGATATGTTTTTTAGACCGAATATAATTGAGTGATATATGTATAAATTAGAGAAGGTAAGAATTCTTATGTTTTGAAAATGGGGTTCACATGAAGAGAGTACTTTTATGTTAGCTATTATGCGTATAATTTTCTTTTGCATTTTGAATACATTTATCCAGTTCTCTGACGCACATTGCCTTAACTGCGCCATTAATAAAGTCGTATTATTATTATTATTATTAATAAAAATTATGCCATAGGTTAGAATAGAATTCACATTTGCAAAGTAAGAGTAAGAATAGTTTCAGTAGAGCATGTTTTATTTAACCGAGTACAAGGCAAAACATAGAGAACTTAGTTTTTTCGACAGAGCTAGGGTATGACATTTCCAATTCAAGTTACAATCAATAATTAGCCCTAAAAGTGTTGTGTTGCTGACTAAAGGCAGTTCGTTATTGTTGCTAACTGTGGTGACAGGTTCAATTACTGCTCCATCGGTTCGGTCGCACTTTAAGTTGAAAAGAATTTGGGAGGATTTACTTACATTTAATGTTAGTTTATTGAGTCTGAACTACCTATAACCTCTATTGAAACATTTTTCATTAATAAACTGTATGACCAAAATCAATATTTTGGCCGGTACACGACGAGTAGTGATTCATATTTACCCCTTGTGTGAAATCTACTTGCAAAAAACTGACAGTTGGAATATTCCTAATATTGTGTACGAAAATTCTTCCATCCTTGTTATCTTCTTGCAAAAGTTCTAACGGTTCCATTGAGGGGGTACCAATATTTCGTGAAAAACAATTTTACTGGATATTATGACATTACAGTTTCATCTGGCAACAGTGGCAAAGGCCGTTAAAAAGAAGAGTGCCACAGGCCAATCGCCCAATTAACAGGCAGGCACATTATTTGGTTGCAGCTTTGATGAACTCTCCAACCACACAAAAACCATTGAAAATATAGCTGGGAAAGTAAACTTGTGTAAAATAATAAACCGACTTACCTTCAACTGCTGCAGATTTTTTATTTTATTTTCAAAGACAGCAACAACATGATGAAATGGTTCGCAGATCTCAGCAGAAATCCCATTTAAACTTGTAGCATTTGCTAAACGCATATCTTACTCCCAGCAGTATAGAGATTTAAATTTCCAACAATTACTCAAGCATTACAATTCATACGAGTAATATAATGTACACGTGAAATTAAAAATTTAATAGCGTCAACCTGCAACGATAACTAACCATAGTCCTTCCCCCCCGCCAAATTAACATCAACAACAACAACTTGGATTGCTTTCCTGCAAAAACGATTAATATAAATCGACTTCACGAGTTTACACAAAACATACTGGGTATCATCTACTTGGTAGTATTGACATTGAATTGGATGACCAAGTTACATTTCGGTTGACAGTGCCACGGTTGTAGAAGAGCGGACACTCGCCTATATACCAATGTATTTTGCTTCACCTCCTTGTTGTTAACATTATAAAGTAAATAAAGATTTCTGGAGCCATGATTTAAATTGTGAGAGAAGGAAATATTTCATAAATTTATAAAAAAAAAATATGTTTTGATAAACTGTTTATCTGGAAGGGAAGTGGGCGGAGTTTGAGCTCGACCAGCCGGATTACTTGCGCCAAAAATGTATAGCTTTATCGGTAACTTGGTGAACTACAGCCAAACAACAAAGGGGTCAAGTTACCGGGGGCGATTAAATATCGCTTTTGAGAGGTGCAGCGCAAAATTTGCACTTGCGCTGCGTTGCTTTGGTATTAAATATACAAATACGCAGGTGCAAGTGGTCACGTAACGACGCAAAGTGCCTGAAAATCTGCGACTAGCAAATGGCTCGACGCAAGTATATCTGCGCCCTTCGCGCATGCGCATTGGACAATTTTCGGGTGTGTGAAAGTGAATTAACATAAAAGTTGGATATCTTTATCTGTATCCAGTGTTCTATGAACATTAATTATTTACGTTTTCGTGTACACATTTCAGCTTTTAATATTCAATTCAATTCTTTATTGTCCTGTAGACTACATGGTTGTACAGTAGTATAGGATTCGTCATAGAAAAGTTATGTACATATTTACAAAAAAACAAACAAACAAAACAAACATAAAGTATGTAAAAGCTGGTTACAGACGAAAACCACTCTACTGTGTTCTAATTGTGATACAAAAATGCTGCTCTCTATAAATAAAGCACTTGATTATTCACGAACACAAAAATGAACACACACACGCATCCACAACACCACGGCCATGCACTACACTGAAAGAACCACGACATTATGGAAATTTACTTTCACAGTCACTTCAAAACACAACTACGACATATACACTTGTAATGAAAACTTTGTAACAATGTTCCTTCATAATTTGATATGAACCTATACTTCTTACATCATTGTTTAATCACGAGAAGGCTTCAAAATTTGAGGTTACGAAAAATTTAACCAAAACATTACTTTTAGCGCGAGAAATGTTCACTGCTACATGGAAGCTATATCT
>PNEQ01018313.1:37514-53958 GCA_003012365.1 Medauroidea extradentata | reverse complement strand
CCGCAGTCTCTTGAGCAATTTACATATTTTTGCTTACCGTAAATCTGTTTACTACATATCTGACAAACAGAAGGCATGTGCCTATTGGAAAATCACATAAAGGAACAGATACTCGTCAGTAACTACGAGAAACGAAACAACACACCAGGAGCAGAAGGATAGCACATCCGCACGCGATGAGTGCTCGCCATCGACTGTGTTGAGTGCTCGCCATCGACTGTGCGTGCTCGCCATCGACTGTGCATATATATATATAAACATAATATATGTAAGATGCTTATGGAAAAATACATCTCAAACCCTGCGAGGTGGTTATTGTGAAAAAGAGGTAACGTTACTTAACGTATGTTTTTGGCTGGCGCAAATCTTAACGCAGGGGAGAAATTCGCGATTGAACATTGACTCCGAAAACCAACATTTGTTAAAGCAACCCAAAGTATGGAGAAATTAACACCGAATTTCCGTGCACGGTTTGATAACAAGATCTGCTACCTGTAAAAAAAATGGGTTCGAATACCTATCACCTTCAGTAGGTAATGAGAGTTGGTCAAACGTTTTTGGCAGACACTTTTTTACCACTGCTTGCATTTTTTTTACTATAAACGACATAGTTTGCAGCAGGAGAGTCAAATGAACAAAAAGAAATCACTTCGTCGTAACACCTTTAAGAGAACTGTTTTTTTTTTTTTTTTTTGGAAAATGGACGTAGAAAATGTGGAGCCTTACAGTTAGGCAACATGTCATACACAGGATGTTTGAACAACCACATTATACAAGGAAGGTGAAATGTATTAGAAATATTTTATTTAACAGATTGCAGATCATGTTATAACTAAATCACAAGCGACAGTTAATTATTTCTTTCTCCTTGACTTTCGTATATTCTAACAAAGGCCGCGGTCACACTGGGTGCAGAACTACTTCACTTAAACATGTTCCGTTGTATGGAGCGGTTACACGAGCTAAGAACTAGTTCAGATCGCAGTCTCTTCTCGTTCAAACTGGTTTCATGGGTTCATATATAGTTTTGAACGTCATATTTTCGATGCTTCTCTCCTATTGGTTGCTTGGTGTAACGATCTATTTAACAAATGTGGCTTCTTTTGCTCAGACATTTTGCATTTGTAAACTTTTACATTAACTTTTAAGTGTAAAATAATTATATACAATTTACACATAGCAGCAGCATTGCAGTTAGATGCAATATGATAGTAAATTTGTCACGAATGCTGAGTGTAGATAAGATAATAATTAAATATAGTATATTTCAGGTTCCAAGTTTTTTGAGGTTAGAAAGTTCATTGAATTTATTCAGTTTAGTCGTGTAACCTCGCAAACATGTTTAGCTTCAAACATTATCAAACATAGCTGCCGAATGTATTTAACAGAACAGGTTTAAGACCTCTAGTGTGACCGCGGCAAAAAAATGGGCTGTTTATGTATTTTCATTCGATAATTTCTCCCTTCACATTTACGTCATACGAAACATTTCACCTGAATTTTTTCAAGGAAACGTCTCGTAAAGTTTGTAATATACTTTCGTTAACATCCTCTATGTTCAATGAAGGTACTCACAGTAAAAAGTTGCTACTTAGAGTAGGAAGAAGTACAGGCTAGGCTGTCAGCCTTGAGCATCCAGCTGGTATAAGCTACTCACTGTAAAGTGAGCACTTTTGTAAACTTATTGCTATGAAAAATGATACGTTAATTTTTTTTTTTTTGGTGGACTGTGAATTAAAGTTTTGGCTACGATGATATCCCTTGACTATGTTTATCACTTGCACTACTATGTTTGTACAAGTAGTAGAATGATGCAAATTAGTCGTAAAAAAATAATAAGAGACTCAAAAGTGGTCACTGTAACGTGAACAGCATATATGAGGTTTTGTCCCACAAGGTGAGTGCCATGTCGACGCATGTTTTTCACAGTAGTGTCTATACAGGATGTTCGTGAACTACAGGTAAAAACGCGTTTATACAGGATGTTCCCGAACTACAGCAACAAACGCGTTGAGGTGCTACCCTATCCAGAAAGGCATAGAAAACATTATACAAACAATGTCTTACAGCAAATCGTAAGGGAGATATCCACCCTTAAAAAATCTACATTTAAAATGGTTTTAACTGAAAAAATAAAATCTACTGACGACTAGAGATAACATTTATGAATAATGATGTTTCTTTACGTAAACCTTATCAGCCTTGTAACGAGGGTTGGGTATTTGGCAGGCAACCAAACGCACTCTCTCTTTTTAAACAGTGTACAATGAATGTTCAATGACATTGATGTGTATCGTGGACTTAGTATGAGTATTAATTGTTTGAAAATAATAAAAATACAATAGGATAACACACACCTTACAAAAATAAAAACATACCACACCCTTTTTTCTCAGTGTAGGGAATGTTTGTATTCCACCATTGTACAGAAGCTAAAGGTCTACTTAAAGTAATATAATTATTCACAGAAATTACCTTTAATATACGGTAGGATTTACTACTTTCAGTTAAATAATTTTAAATGCCGATTATTAAGGTTGAATATCTCCCTTATGAGTCACTGTACGACGTTCGTGTATTTTTTTCATCGCTTTTTTTTTGACAGAAAATCACCTCGCAGCGTTTTAAGCTGTAGTTCAGGAACATTCTGTAGATATGGCGTGTTTCCTTCGTTGCTGCAGTGTCCACGCCGATTAGAACGACAAACGCATAAACGCCATGGAATCGGAGCTGGCGCGCCGAGAGTATGTGTGATATTTTAACATATTTACGGATAATCAAAGTAGCTAGTTTTATAAAATCCAGTGACCCATTGTTTAAATACTGCATTATTAAAGCTAAAATTATTGATTTGTAATTTCTTCCTAAGATATTCTCTTAATCTACTAGTAGTTATTTTAATTTGAAATTTCTTGCAAAATATTTTCTATATAGTAACTTTTTCTTGCAATATTTTGCTAGAATTTTTTATTAAATTAAATTAAAAAATTGTGAAATAATACCAAATGACACAAAAAACTGCGAACAAATATAAAAATTAATGCCTGGCTGGTTCTTTCAATAAATTATAGTAAGCTTAAATTTAACAATTCAAAATATTACAAAACAGAATATTTATAATATATATTTAAAGTTTCAGTGAATGTAGTCGTGATTATACTTTCAGTATCTAATAAAAATAATGTATTTTGGTAACGCTAACACTACTCATGGAATGCAATACAGTCATTGCTAAAGTAGACAGAACAATGTTATATGTATCTATATGTATCTGAGCAACATTTGATAACATCACAGCTGAACAAAATACAGGATACACACGCAAAGAGGAGAGTGATGAATCATGGTCACGAGGGATGAGGACACGGGAATGACAGAACAGGAAACGTGGTTCACAGATGACAGAGAAAAGAAGCTGAATAATTATGCGCAAAGAGCTATCATTTACGAATTTTAGACAAGTTCGCTCGTTATAAGCGGGACAAGGCTTGGCATTTGCCAAAGCGGTTTACTGTTATTCTAAGCGGATCGAAACAAACTGTTAGCTCTGCCAAATGAAAGTATTATTACAGAATATAACAATGCGTTTAGCGTGATCCGCACGAAGTACACATGCCATCAAAAAGAGAGAAACCAGTTCAAATATTTAGTAAAGTTAATTCAACGATGCTGGTATAAATGAAGGGAAGTACTACTAGGGTGCTTACTGCGGGCGTATTCCGTAAAACATTAAAAGGATGCACGTATTAAAATATCCTAATGTTAACTGATGACTCATTTGTCAATAAAGTTACACACATGTTTGCAAAGTGTGGCATGAGATGATTATTAGTAGTGAATGAACTGGTTCGGTCTGTAACAGTTATCGACTTAAGATAAAGTGACTTGTACGATTTCCAAGCGATAAGAAGTGGCAATATGTCAAAGTATGTAGAGTAAAGATGGATGATATGAACGTATGACATCAGATCAAAATACTCAACATTTCTTCTTAATTAAACAAGATGCACAGTTTAAATTTTCGAAAAATACACAAGTTCACCGCCTTGCATTTAGTTTTAAAAAAGTAAGAGGTTAGTTCAGAAGCTAGTAAAGATGTTCTATTTAGGAGCGTTTATATAGACAACCACTAGGTATTACTGTAACAGTAGTTAATGTAGCTGCAATAGTATGAGGCATTATCGATCTGCCCA
The DNA here is from genome assembly GCA_003012365.1 of Medauroidea extradentata. Taxonomy (NCBI): domain Eukaryota; kingdom Metazoa; phylum Arthropoda; class Insecta; order Phasmatodea; family Phasmatidae; genus Medauroidea; species Medauroidea extradentata. Next base: position 49,765 of record PNEQ01018313.1, on the reverse strand, counting down.
TGTCGGATTATTAAGCCTTCCTTTCGTACTGTCTATAGTAAGAAAGTTCCCTCGTGTCCCTTACTCTTGGGTGAGTAATTGAGAGAGCGATCGTGCGAAATTTAGAGAGGGATATTACATTTGTTACATGTTAATAGCATGCCAATTGACGCGCGAGATGGAGACGAAATGTTTCAGTTGACAGAGTTTCTTGTAACGCCAGAGTCGAGTTTCGCTTGATGTAGAAATTAAATCTGTATATGTTCATGACCAGCACTATGTAGTCCTAATTATTTTTAAGCTATTTTTTTTATTTGAGCTTATTGGACACCATAAAAACTACTGTTTAGTAATGTAGACTGTTAGCTTCTCTCGTTGGGTTTTACTTCACTGCCATCTTTAATTTACAGTATTTTCCCCACTATAGGTGGTTCAGGATAAAGTGAGCACTCATAAAAGCCCTGCTAACGTTCTATTTTCAGCCAATTCGTATATTTCCGCGCATAATGGCAAACGACGGGACAAGTCTAACCTCTCTGGACACATCACTTGATGTTTGCGTGTGTAAGATAAATTGTGCAGTCTGTAGGTACCTACGTAGTTTGATGAAAAGTTTATTAATTATATAAAATACAATTATTTCGATTTAGGTTGATTTTGTTTCACTGTTGTATTTAAACAGGAAAATACACAGTACTATACTGCGCAATTTCGCTGCCAACCATACAAGCAGTAAGGAGACTATAGTTAATGTCGAATTATATGCAGTAACGGCTAGCGATATTTTTCAAATGTTAAATTTGTTGTGCTCTCTTTATCTCTAACGACCTATTCAAACATTCCTGAAGGCATATCAACAATTTTAAACATTGCATGTTCTAAATGGTGTACTAGGACAGCTTTTTACATTTGTAATGGCATTTCTGCAATCATTTCTTTAGTTTTTGAAGTCTTGTTTTAGAATTTGCTGCACTGCTGACTGCGTGGTTGGACACTCGTTACCTTGACTACTCCTCCTCCTCCTTCTGTACTGTAACCGGCACACGTCTGTGCACTCCAGTCGTCTTCTACTTGCAAGAATGTAGCTCGTCAATGACAGGTCCGCAGCTCAGCGACAACAGAACGGCCTATCCTGGTTGAATACGCGCGGACCCGAAAACATTCGCTAATAGGACTCGAGTAACAGAAAATGCACTAGTAGCCGATGTTTGTGAAACAGCTGATAGCATGGCGAAACCTTTGCGCGCATCTCTTCCCTCCTTGCGGCGCATTAGAGCAACGGGAAAGAATAATGCTCCTCACTGTTCTGCGCATGCGTGGTAGAGCCGCGCAATGCGTCAGGTATTAATTTTTATTGTGGTTTCCCAATAAGAGCATAGCATTATTTCATATTTTAAACTAATTTAAACTAACCTAAACTAACTGTCACGGAGAAGAGGGCCTACACATAACGGATGTGCAGAACAATACGGAGCCTTGTTTTTATCGCTATGCTGGTTACTGTAGGTCTCTTCTCACATATTAACTCCTGTCATGTTCATAAACATTTGGGCCTTGCTAGTCTTGACAGTTTGTGAGCTAGTATTTTTACCCACTTACTTTTATACTGCTCATATATATGTTGTCAACTGTCAATCTGGTCTAGTTGTGCATTGGTGAGTTGTAAATGTTCCCTTTCCTAAATTAATTGTTGATTATCTTACATTTGTGTTTGGCACTTATTTCAATCTGCTGTATAAAACTGTTTACATTTGCACTGCTACTGAACGCGTTTGTGAATCTACGTTTATGCTTGCTTAGTACCGATTGAGACATTTGTTGGTCAAATTATTGCCAGCCATAGGCTGTTGTTTCAATTAATTTTGACGTTAAGGTTACTTAATGATGATTGTTGGGACCACTTTTTAAATAACCCGTCTCTATTCTCAGAGGGTTTTCTTATTTACGGTATTAAACTTTATTTTGCGCACTCCAACGAGGTTCTTTGATCATGTTGAATTGATAAATTGTTTGTAAAGGTATTGTAATTCTTAGTAAATTTACTCAAAATGATGCTTTCCACTATTTTCATATGATTTATTTTTGTCAGTGTGTAAGTAATCACTGGCAATGATATAATTTACCACTTCGCATTGTAAGATAATTAATTACTTCCATATTATCTGACATTTGTTGGAAAGTAAGAAAGATTGTGTAGTTATTCATCTTCCAAAAAGCATCATTTAATATCTAGTAATTCATTATCAAACAATGCACAGTACATTAACATTTATAGCACGAAATGACAAAATTGTTGATTGTCCTTCAGGAATGCTTGGAGTAGGGAAAATACAGTAACTTAAAGATTGCCGTGCACCATACCACTTAACACAGCATATCAGTCCCCAAGGTTGTTAACCGAACAAGGTACCGCAACGGTAACAAGCTGGGCTCGCATTCGGGAGGACCCGGGTTAGATCCCATCCTGATTTTTGGTTTTCTATGATTTCCCGAAGTCGCTCCAGACGAATGTTGGGATCGTTCTTTAACGAAAGCCATGGCCGATATTTATCCCAGCTCCTGTCATTGTACTAAGTTGTGTGTCATCGTTTCTAATGACCTCGGTGTCAACTAGACATAATGCCCACTTCCCTTACCTTACCAAGGTTGTTGAACGCAACTACACCACGAAAGGCAAAACGGTGGTCTTTATGCGGTTCTCAGCCTGCACACCAGACAGTGTTATTGAAGGTCGTGGAACGTGATGTGGCGGACAATGGGGGATGCCCTTGTTAAACTGGTACGTAATAAAGGCGGCACTGTGACCTCTCACCCTCTTCTTTTTCCCCTCGACACTTTTCGCCGACGACTTTAATGTCGCCCCTCCCGTGTCCCGCATGACGTCTTCTTTTTTCCGCGTCACTTCACATGCGACTGTCGAGGCCCGGCAAAGTGTGTGTGACCTGAAGCGCAATCTATTTGTCGCTTCCGTTCAATTGCCCCCTATTCCACGTGACTGTCCCTTCAAAGAGCCGCCGGAAGAAATGCGAAGTTGAACAGCTGGCTAGTTCTTTTGTGTTGTGTTTTCATTTTCTCTTCAAGAATGGTAACTCGACTGCTGCCTGAATGATAAATTATGCTTGTTTCTCTAGCTCGTAACTGAAATAAAACTATATGAACACCTGGATACGTACGTGTTTTATTATTATGTTTAGCTTCATAGTTTTTCAAATATGGAATAAAAAATTTCCGAACTGCAGTAAAATAAATCAGCTTAAAAAGTTACCAAGAGCAATGAAGGTATTATTCATATTTGTGTGAATTGTATAACTTATCAATATTCACTTAGCTTAACGTAGTAATTCCCTCTCTATTTCACACTACATTAAATGGTTCACATTTAGTGTTGCAGTATCTAACAATGTCGTTGGCTACAACCAGCTTATTATTCAAATACAGTTGTTATGTTAATAGGAAATATTTATCAAATGTTACAGGCAACACTTTACAGTTCTCTGCATTTTCTCGTTGCTTTCACAATGAATAAGTATATAGGTCTAAAAACGCACTAACGATTAAAAACTGTGTGAATTCGTAGTAATCTTCCACTGCCGTCACTTTGGCTGCAAAATATGCTTGTTGATATTTCTTGACAATACATAAGACGCACAGATATAAAGCCACATATTGTTTGTCTAAATACATGTTACCTGCAAGTTATTGGCTAGTGGATTGAGCAGTTAGCTCAACACTCCAAGCCAATATATAATCTAGGGCTGATACTCTGTGGATACGAGCTTACATAAAGTGAGGAACTAGATTGGCATTGCCAATACACTTTTGGACTTCTAGGAGTACGTCCATATTCCCAACGACAGCATTCATTTTGTTTCTTTGGTAATATTTAGGACTACTGACCTCGTTTCTGCCCATAGACGTCAATTGAAAAATTCTTACAAACAGAGCAAACTTTTCTTTAAACCAAAAATGTATTTGCTACAAAACTGCTTACCAGGTTTAATATTTGAAAATGGGATTTCTTTGCCTGAACGACGCTGTTGCAAAAAATGTATTTTTAGTATGCTCAGCAATTTATCATCAGATGAATGGAACATATAGCACATATGTACATACAACTTTTCAGACTTTTCTATATTAATAAAAAATGAATATATTGAATGTAAATTGTTCACCTTCCAGATGGGCGCTATCGTTTCATATTTTTGTGCACTTTTAACATTGTGGTTTCGTCTCAAGTTGTGTGTATATTTTGCTCAGTGTTTCCGGTAAGCTTGGGCAACACACTTACAAATATTTGTTTCAGTAACTTGAATCTTGATAGTTGTGGGTGGTGTATCAATGAATGTGGTAACATTGTAAACCTATTGTAAACCAAGCACTAGACATATTTGAAATTCTTCAACAAAGTTTAACACTTTAATAAGCTGACATGGGAAATATAATCCCTTCTTTTTGCATAGATGGTGCATGGGAATCCATAGTAATTTTTACTAAATCAAGAAACTTATTTATAAAAATACATTTACACATATTTCAGAATTATTTATAACAATGCACATCCACTTTAATCAAGATAGAAGTGTTGAAAACAATTTTTTTTTTCAGTCAGCGCATGGTTTTCGCAAAATAATTTCGAAAAATTCGAATAACTACAAACGTAATACGTACTTTTTTCTTTGATGGGGTGTAATTCTTGACAATAAAAGGTACCAGAGTTGAAATAACTCATGCATTATTTTACATGTTTTAACAGTGAAGGTATTTACAATTATATATACATTTTTTGCTTTTATGAACATTTTAATTTGATAACAGTTAATAATTTTTAAAAAAAAGTGACGTACGTATGGTGTTAAAATATTTATGTGAAGACACATGCTACGAATATTTTGATTTTATTACTAGGAGAAGAAGAATACTGCAGCTTGGGAGTTACTTATTATTATTTATGGTACTTCTTAATACCGCGTATATTTTAATTTTGCTTTGCATACTGACTTAGGGAAGACAATGCCAACAATATGAACTACTGTTTTCGCATATAACAAGTAAAAAAAATTCATTAATGGTTATGCTTTTTGGTTAATATTAGATTCTCGCAGTCTTAAGGCCAGACGGAGCCCGAGCGAGGGAAAGGCTAGGTATGTACACATGTTAATTTATATTCAGAGGGTCTCATTTGAACCTGCATGTATATGCACCACTTACTTTTGTGTTCAACTTGGTGCGGCCGACATTGCTATGGTATCGTTGAAGACGATTTTTTTAAAAATACTTTTAAAACCGCAAACAAATAAGTTGCACAAAAACAAAAAAAAAAAAAAAAACGTCCTCATAAGTGTTGTAGGAATTTGCTCTTCTTCCCACCGCAGAAGTTGTTACCGTCCAAAAACGAATGTCGATCCCTATCCTTGCTCGTGTAAAGGTTCCGATGTATTTCAAGAGCTGAGCGTCTTGCACATCATAGAGGCTATGAGGCAAGTGGTTTACGAGTAACAGTCGGCCTTACAGACCGCGGACGATCGCTGTCGTAGTCCCATTGCACGCAAATTACATGTGTATAGATCGTTCGGGATAAAGCAAGAACTAAACATTTAACCTTTCGTCCATTAAACAGCAATATGTTGTAACCCTAGTTTTAACTTATGGGCGAGGTTAACCTCAGTTTTCAATGTCTTTTTTTATTTTCATATTTGTACCAGATTTTTTTCTTATTTTAGACACAAATTGCGATTAGTATTCCTCTTAGGAAATTTGTGTATCTCTCATAGTTTTGCGTAATGAGTCAAAAACGTTAAAATTTGCACTTTACCGTTTTATGTTCGCCACTAAAACCAACTGCTATACCAAACCGAAAAAATTCACAGTATATAACAATGTTGTAGGCTATAATTCGACATATATAAAAAAAAAAAAAAAAAAAATATATTTTTTTTAAATTAATAATAAATGCTGCATTTTCTAATGAAAATTTAAAAATTTCAAGAATTTGTTAAAAATGCATAACTTTATATATTGTTTGTTTTTATATTTGTCAAATCCCAGCTTACAACATTGTTATACACCGTAATTTTTTTTTGTTTGGGATGTCAGTTGGTTTTAGTGGCATACATAAAACCGTACAAGTGCAAAATTTGACGTTTACGACTCATTACGCAAAAACTATGAGAGATACAAAAATTTCCTAAGAGGAAGATTTAATCTCAATTTATGTCTAAAATAGGAAAAGTATCCGGTACGAATTAAAAAAAAAAAAAAAAAAAAAAAAAAAAAAAAAAAAAAAAAAAAAAAAAAAAAAAAAAAAAAAAAAAAAAAAAAAAAAAAAAAAAAAAAAAAAAAAAAAAAAAAAAAAAAAAAAAAAAAAAAAAAAAAAAAAAAAAAAAAAAAAAAAAAAAAAAAACCGTTGAAAACTGAGGTGAATCGCGCCGCTTTTCGTTATATTAGCGCACGACGGCTATGTTTATATCTTCAGATACCAGATACATGTCATAACACCAATGGTTAATCTGGGTTTATTTCGATATATAAGAATGTTTTATCTCCTAGATGAGATTTTATAAAAGGTGTTTTCAGTGAAACTCTAGTATTGTGGGATACGACACATTGCCGTTTCATGGACGCTTTGATGAATATCACTAGCTGTTACTGTGTGTAAGTCTACATATACCACACTTGCCATACTGCTTGTGGTTGGCAGCGAAATTACGCAATATAGTTTCGTGTATTTTCCTATTTAAATTCAACAATACTGAAACAAAATCAACCGAAATAGACGTAATTGTATTTTATATAATTAATAAACTAGTTTTTTTTTATCAAACTATGTAGGCACGTGCCGACCGCACAATTTATCTTACACACGCAAACATAAAGTGACGTGTCCAGAGAGGTTAGATAATTCTCGGCGTCAGCCATTACGCGCGGGAAGATACGAATTGGCTGAAAGTAGAACTTTAGCAGGGCTTTTTGAGTGCTCACTGTATCCAGAATCGTCTGTATCAGCATGCTATTATTATGAGTATCAAACACCACAGATCTGAAGTACTGATGCCACGAATCATTTCTCTGTTTTGAAGAGAATGAGCACAAGTGACTTAATAATGCCAATTTTAAACCATTTTCACGATTTTTTTCTCTAATGACATGCGATATGACTGAAGTAAAAATTGGCGTCTACAGATAATAGTTTTTTTTTTTTTTTTTACCTTTCCGGGAAAGAAAGCATGTTCCTAGAATAGTTATTTTTACGGTCATAGCGTATGCGAACAAACTTTGATTTTACAGAATACGTCTCGCTAGAGAATCCTCTTTAAGAGAGAGAGATAGGCGCCATATTTAATTTTTGTATTTCGTGTAATACATTTTTTTCTTTGTAAATTTATGCAACTTTAACCTAACTACCGATTATAATACATTTAAGGGACTTTTATACATCATAAATCTTTGTTTGCCGTTACTGGTTTTACAGAACGAACAGCATTTAGAAAATTACTATTTCTTTCTTAACTGCAATTCGATCTGTAACATTAGAATCGGAAAATAAAGATTTATAGTGTCTAAAATTCTATCAATATCTATTCAATTCTGTAGTTAAGTTGAAGTTCCATGAATTTAGCACGTAGGAAAGTTATGACATAACATTCAAAAATTCAAGATTGTGACATCGCCGAATTTTAAAGCCGTGAATTACCTGCCATAGTTCTATAATAACCGAGCTAACCTATGGTGATCGCCCAAGCCGGGAGACATGACCGAGCAAACCAACCAGGTTACTTAGTTGACGCAAACGTCTAAGAATGCTCGCCGGTAACCGCATGACGGGGAGAGAGACAGTGTGACGCAGACGAGATGCTGGACCACAGCTTCCTGCCAGGACGAGAGAGGGAGGAGGGATACATCAGCAATTGTAATTACCGCTCCGTTTATGCCGCAGGTTTCGGTGAGGAGTTTCGCCAGACTTAGCACGGCGAGCGCCGACGTGGCTCTCCACGCTTGCCTTGGTCTTGTGGGCGAGACCGCAGCCCCGGCTCCCTCGAGGACACAAATTACGTTACTGCAGGGAGTTCGGCAAAGTGTAGAGCTGGCCTCTCAACAGTCTTGCAAGCAGGCGGGGACTCACTCTGGGCGGAATTTCACGACCAAATAACAGAGCATGTCACAAAAGTGGGTAAATGATACGAACCTTAAGAACATTACTGAAAAGATCAAAAACACACAAACACACGCACGCATATATATATATATATGTATATGCATTCTTATATATAACATATCTCCAACAAGTTGAACAAGGGCTTACCAAAAAAGCAGGATATAATGAAGGAATGCTCTATTTATTTTTTGCAAATCAAAAACTATCTAAACATTAGACGTGAATCTCATATTTTAAATAAGCAATCAGTGGACATGTGCTAGAATTATAATGTGTTGAGTAAATCATGCAATCACGAGAGTTTAAACAATACATAGTAGTGCTCGTACGCACTTAAATATTTCCATTATACAACCAACAGATACATATTAGAATAAAGTTTTAGGTGGACAATAAAATTGTCAAATTTCACTCTAAGCATAAACAACAGTGCTCCTACGCACGTGAACAGTTGCGATAAGTTTACAATGAATACAATAAAAAGAAATATAGTGAGCTCACATAAACATATTGACGTAAAAATAGTCTGTCAGGACAAATGCGCCCAATGCAAATAACATTAAAATTACGGGTGCAGCATGACAATGACATATATTTACCACCGGAAAATCGAGCGGTCCAATCTTAATGTAGCTAACTCATGAATGTTAGTTAAAGTCGCGTTCACGAGCTCCAATCTGACAATCTCTAGTCACTAATAAGGAAAGTTCTAAAACTTGAAAACAGTTAACTGAAAGAAACACCGAGCAACAAATAGCTTTAAGACCTAGGGTCATAACGACGCCTGATATCAAGAAACACATTACAAAAAAAAAAAAAAAATCAAACCATTTTAACGAGCAACCCTATCCTTAACAAGATTTATACGGTAAACAAAAAGAATTTATGTTAGCCGACATCCGAAAAAGTAAATTTAGAAAAGATTATCGGAATTAAGAAATTACACTAAAAGTACATGATTAATTAAATTCAACATCTCGATGATAAAGTGGACGTTGGCGATTAAGTCCACCGGTAAGATGAAAAGCAGAACATTATTAAAGAATATTGTGAAAAAAAAAACGTATTCGGTGCAGGTATATTTAAGGCAGTTTATTGTATTGAATAAACAAGTTAATGCTTTGATCACGTCGGAACAGTAATACCGATTAACTTTTTTTTATTCATTTGATCATCCAGTATCAACGAATTCACAGAAATAGTAGAACGCTTTTAATTGACGTTTCTTTCCGTTAAGCATTGTTCATGTTAGCATGCGTATTCCATCTACAAAGAGCCATAAGAAAGAATTCAAAGAACGTATAAGCTGGTTTCTCATGTCAAACAAAGCTAGCTATGTAAAATTTTTCCTCCAGTTATCAATGTGAAACACTGCTTGACCCTAGTTCTGTGTAATGTCAAAGGTCATGCACCTGCACACCGCGGTCGCGCGGAAGGTTAAACGGGGTTAGAGTTGCGCAATTTTTATGACCTCGCCTGTGGAAGAGGGGAAGTGGTCCAGGTCTGCTAAAGAGATGTTAAATGCCGCACACTACCGCTTCGGCCGGAAGGAGAGGAATGCGCGAGTCGCTGACTCCAGAGAACCTGTGCTAGTAAAACCACGTTGTAACATTCGTTTAGGAAGAATTTCCGACTGGTCAAATTCGCATACGAGAATCCTTGTACTGAGAATTGTACGTGGCACCGCCTATTGTTCGCACACATGTCTGTAAGTCGAACTGAATTCGCGCGTCAGTTGTTTCGCTCGTGGGAGTTTATTTTCACGAGCACTAACCAGTCATACATTTGTATTGGTATCGGATTCGAGAAACACAAGGAACACACATGGTGGTTTTTCATGTGACTTATGCACTCGTAATAAATTATTTTTCGGCTTATACCAACAGAAAAACTTTTCAGTTAGTTGCAATATAGTAAACAACACGCTAGCAATTTTTGGTGAGATTCGATAATAGTTAAATGTTGTGCATTTTAAAGTGTTCCATGTTAGATATTTTGAAGTGAACGAATAAATTTGTTTATACGGTTAGATTAATAACTATACGAATTGTAGAATTATACTATAAATATCAATTATTTGTTTAAAATTGATTATTGGTTCATCAAACACCTAATTTATGTATTATTCTATAAAATAGCACTTCTAAAGATTCCAAGACATTCTAAAATCATAAGTCCGTCTACGAATTTCGAAGTTCACGCGCTCACGACTTCTCGAACAATTTTCGTATATGAATCTCGAGTACGAAGGCGAAACTGGTATTATAACATACCAAAACAGCAGTTCACACGGTGCAGCAAAGGGTTCGTAAACGAATAAAACCTCCAGTTAGGCCCCCAGAACACTGATCAGCATATACTCTTCTTCGAATTATTCATAAGCGCCCTGTGAAGACCTGTCTACTATTTTGAAAGTTAGTCATAAACCAAATTATTCTCGTCTATGACATGCCACTGACGAACACATTTGATAGACCCTAATTCTTTGGTTTCAGGTATATAGGAAACATGTACGTTTTCACTCTGGAATAAGAAAATGAAAGTCCATCATCTTAAAACAATGGAGAGCAGATTGTTTGGACTTATAACAAAAGCCATTCGTACCCCGGCGTACAACATGGCTGAGAAGAATTTATTTGAAACATAATTTCAGCCTTGAAACTAAGCATGCTGGTCTCAAATAGCTCGGTGGACTTAGTCATCAAGATCTGGCAATGTAAAAACCTGAGGCTACTTCGACTGTGCGAGTAGTGGGATTCAACACTACTGCTGTGATGTAGTTTATGAAATCTTTTCCAACTGTTTCAACAAATAAAACTTCCCACCGCGAAGGAATTAAATGTCGATGAGACTGCTCTTACTAATGTTCCTAAATTCCAATTAAAAGTGGTGGTTCAAGAAGGATCTTTCAAAGATCACAGGATGCTTCAAATTCAGCAGAGTGAGGGAAGCTGGTCACAGCAGAGCTTTATTTCTCTCTCGTCAGCTGGACATTCAACCTCTCACTATCTTTTAAAGAAGGGGCTGTAAAGAAAAAAAATGAGGGGGAGGTAAAGTACGGGTGTGTAGAGAAAGCCGGGGCTTACTGTTAGCGCCTTCCCCTCCCCCGCTAAACTGAGGGAACAAGTTCGGCGGCTCGGGAGCGCGTAATCAAACCGCAAGGCCCGCCCAGATTCCTTGCCGGCAATACCCTCCGCCATTACGCTAATGAGGCCCTCACAACCCCCTCTGCCCCGCAGGCTGCTGCGTGACGGACTCGACAAGCCTCGCATGAGCCGCTGCTGCTCCACAATCTCCCCGGCTCGTAATTGCAGCGAGGGTGCAGATCCGACCCCTTACTACCCTTCCTCCACATAGGAGTGACTAGGGGAGGGGGTTGCAACGAGTCTAAACACCCCCTGACAACGGCACCGCGGCCTGTCTCACCTGTGCCCCTCCCCCTCCAGCTCTTCTTACACGACCCTCCTCACGGCAGCTGGTATTATAGACTACAGTACAACCCAGCTAACGAGGCGGCGCAAAGTCAAAACAATAGACTCGCGGTTGGGAGGATCCTGCTTTGACTACCAGCCCTCTCATCATGACTTCAGCTTTTTCACTACTGTGGGGTCGCTGTGCTGTAGCGGTTAGATCACTCGCCTCCCAACACGACGATCCAGTCTAGATTCTCAGTGGCATCGTTCCAATTTTCGCACGGGCGAAATGTAATGGATGTTACCTTTCACTGGCGGATTTTTGGGGGCAACCCTGTTTCTACCGATCCATAACTTTTTTTATCCTCACTGATATGCACCAAAAATTCGTAATATTATTATCATACCGAACACTGCCCTACTCGTACACATTACTGTACATTAATAGTAATTTCCCACGAATAAAATATTTTCTGGTTCAATACTTATCGTCGTACAAACTCTAACAAAAGCAGTGATTTGACTATTTTCGCTACTTACCCATTAAGTATAAACTATTCAGTCAACACAAATGAAATTTTTTAGAGTGAATATAAATACATTTAGCTACAGAATGACTCGTAAAAAGTGTGTGTATATATATATATATATATATATATATATATATATATATATATATATATATATATATATATATATATATATAT
>PNEQ01018313.1:6618-37414 GCA_003012365.1 Medauroidea extradentata | reverse complement strand
TTTACTTTCACTCAAAATTATTTCATTCGTAACGTTTTCATAGTTTTTACTTTGGATAGGTAGCGAAAGTAGTAAAATTGATATTCGTACATGTGCTTGTACGATAACAACGGCACTGAAAAAGTATTTTATTTGTGGGAATTTACTATAAATGTAATGTGTTAGAGTTAGCCAGTGTTTGGTACAAATATAAATACGAATTTACCAGTGTCATGCGCCATCAAGTTTTGGCCAAAATCTCTCCACGCAAACCTTCTCTTTACTTGCCTTAACCACTTTATTCCTGTTACTTTTTGTCTGAGCCCAAGTCTCTTGTTACATCCGTGTCAACGAAAAATTAATGCTGCCGTCTACCAGGTGCTTGAACTGGGTTGGTGTGTTTGAAGAAAAAGTATTTTGAAGAATATTTTTAACTTTTTTCCAAATCAATTGGGGCCGAACGGTCAGACCATTCGCCCTCTACCAAGGCAATCCGGGTTCGATTCTGGTTGGAGTCAGTCCCCGGATTATTGCACGTGGGAATCGTGCCGGACGTTGTCTTTGGTCAGTAAGTTTTCTCGGGGATCTCCCGCTTCCCCCCCTTTAATTCTGGCGATACTCTACACTCACATCATGTCATACCTCACCAGCGCTCAAGTCTATAAAGTTAAGCGCTGACAAAAATCTATCACTCACTCACCCAAAATAAATTTATCTGCGAAGAAAAGGAATCCTGACCGCAATGGAACGATACTTTCGGAACAACACGCATTACGTGAATTCTGATACGAAGCCCTCTAAACTGTACGCGGTGGCGCAACAGCAACACGTTTAACTTGCATTTGGAACCATTATAAAATATTATTGTATTTAAAAAATTTCTAAAAATAATTAAAAATGAACACATTAATTTTTTTCTCAGATATAAACATTTTTGTAAATATATGTTACATACTTAAAGCCGTAGACCGTGACATGTAGTTTTGATGTGATTTTTATAATTTCGTTATGTTTAATGGTTTTTAAGTTTTGTATGAAGTAAAAATATGTAAATTCTGACTTCGAAATGCCATTACGGGAAAACTAGCTAAGGTTGTTTTCTTCGTAAGAGGAAAATATACTCCAAAGCAACGTCTATAAAACCAACACTATTTCATACAATTATTACTTTGTAATTTTCCTCCACTTGAACACCCTTAAGGCTTACTATTTGTTATAAACATCCACGTTATATATATATATATATATATATATATATATATATATATATATATATATACACACACAAGAAAATAGTTATTTATATATTGGTATTTGTTCAGTAGACTAAGTCATTCCTCAAAATGTATGAAGAAAGAATAAATTAGTATTCTAAGAACGTAAATCATAACTTTACCATTTTCTGAAGTGTTAAATCACAGAACTACACTTTTAAATTTGCAGCAAATTATACTTTTGATATTCTTGCCAGTTTCAAAATTAAAACGAAGTGCTGTTGCAGGTAGAGATTTTCTCCAAGTTCTATTTTTCGAAACAGATTATTTAACCGCTAATCTCTTTGAAATGCGCTCGGATAATAAACTAATTTAAACGAGCAACAGGAATGCCGAGGATTTCAATTTATGAACGTCTCAGATGGAGCAACGTCAGGTAGAGATTTATTACGCAATACTTTTGTAAACTATCCTGCACCTAAAATACCTCGTGTGTATGTTTGTAGATCAGATAAGGAAAGGGCTCTGTACTCCTATGAGTTTGGACGTTTGATGGTTATTGTATTGATTAATTGAAGTCGAATTTTGCAATTATCTTGTACAGTTTTTAATGGTGCAGTTTTATTTTTATTAAGAATAGTCAGGGTTACGGTTAATTCTACTACAGGTTAGAAGGAAAATACGTTTTCTTATGGGAGAGCATAGTACAAGGAAAATTTCTGTCACTAGTTTCGCTACAATCGCTAATGTACCAGATAAATACGAAACGGTAGGAAAATTAAATTTAAATAAACTTGGAAATATTAGAAATAATTTAATTTACTTTTAAAGTGAAAAGAAACCAATTTCTCGTTTTAAATTATCAACTTAATGTAACTTAAAATTCAAGAAAGCTCTGTGATTGGTCAGTTATGTGCGCTACCTATGTCAGCGCTCAAGCGGCAGAAATTTTCCTTGTAGTAGAATTAACCTTACTAGAATATCGAGTCACGAACCGTCACGGAATGTAGTGTCCGGCTGCCTGACAGAATTCGCACAGGCGGAGATCGTATCTCAGCGTACACACACTATGAACATAAGTGCGAAAGGCACTCGTGCCGCAGGGTATAGGTGATACATTTGCTACGTCCAAATGTCCGATACACTGGAGCCATTGTCGCCCTGGAGTGTACACATCCTTGTATAGACCGCTTGCGGTAGAGTCATATCTTTTGAAAACATAGTTATTCTTGTATCTCTTTACCAGCTTGAGATATAAACACGGTAATTTAAGAGGATGGCTCACATCTCACGCAGAAAGTAGTCATTTCTGTGTAATAACGAAGTAAGAAATTACTGAAGTGTCTCATTACTGAAGCGTTAGTTTACGGTTCTGTGCGTATTTCTGTACGTAATTGTTGTTGCTAAACGTTACAGCTAGAAAGAGTGATATATTGAGGGAAAAGTTGACAGTTTGCTTGGTACCTATGTACTATCTTCGTGTCCGATGTTCATATTCCGCTATTCGTGTTTTTTTATATTGCCGGGCCAATAGAGAATTCTGGTACGCCGATACGGGTAGTTTATTACACGTCTGTAACCATTTGAACCGTGTTAAGATAACGCCATCCATTCACAAAAGACGCAACAGTTTAGAGTGCTTTGAAATCTACTTTGGTATTAAAGATTTCAGCGATTCTTCACTCTCTTTAGTTATTGCTAAGTGACACATGGTTTCCAGTAGAAAGCGAAATATCCTTATATTCTTAAATTTCATATATAATTAAGTGTGTCATAATTATGATTTACTTATTCATATATGACGTTCATAATTGAAGTTTTGGTAGTTATCTAAGCCTCTATAATATTTGGGATAAATCTGGCTAAAATAAAAATTCAACGTTATGAGTAAACAGGCTTTTATGTTATAAAACACGGATGACAGATTCAATCGTACAAGAAGAAGGTCATCTTAGTAAACAAAAAAACAGTACAACCTAACTATACTAGACTCTATTACTGCGGATGTCACTTATAACGGACAGTAATTTGTGTACTTTACAAGAATGGAAATGGAATAAATAAATAAATAATTTTTATTTCAAACCAACGAATGAAATCAATTAACAAGATTTTGGACAGTCTCGTTGTTAAAATTAATGCAGGGAACACGTTCAAATATGTTTTATTCAACTTTGCTGATTTTAATTAGGTTCTTGTACTCTACACATAATACGTCAATAACCCAACTTTCATTCCAACGGGCAACATTTTGCCCCAATTAGTCCGTTATAGTGATGTGAAGAAGTGAAGAGATTTTGGTTAGCTCTTTAACATCTAAGTCTTTAGCGCTGGTCAGGGGTGACATGATGTCAGTGTGGAGCAGCGGCGGAGTGAACGGACGGGGAAAACGGGATATCCCGAAGAAAAAAAAAACCGCCGACCAGCGGCATAGTCCGGCACGATTCCCACATGCGAAAGTCCGGGAACTGACCCAGCCGGGAATCGAACCAGGATCGCCTTGAAGGGAGGCGAGCGGTCTGACCCCTTGACCATCGCTATCCCTCGTCATTTGTTTTACAGTGATGTTCATTATTCCTGTATCAGGGCGGTCTCCTCGTATTATCATGAACAGCGTATACTCCAAGCAAACCTCGATCAAAGGGGAACAAAAAAATCTCCCCTACAGAACGGCGCATACGATGTCCTGGAAGGTGGTATTGTCGCGTGAAGGGATTGGCACAGGTAAGTGGCGGGGGGTTGCAGC
Source organism: Medauroidea extradentata (assembly GCA_003012365.1). NCBI lineage: Eukaryota > Metazoa > Arthropoda > Insecta > Phasmatodea > Phasmatidae > Medauroidea > Medauroidea extradentata. The sequence continues at coordinate 33,475 of PNEQ01018313.1, read as the reverse complement.
CGTGGCCAGGCGTCAGTGTTCCCACGAGCGCCGCGGGAGATAGCCAGCAGGCGGGTTTTAACTGCGCACCATGAAATTCCATTTGGAGATGGTGTCGTTCCCCGCTGCTCTCGCCAATCCCCTCCCCTCTCCCTACTGCTCTACCCCTCCCTGTCTGTATCCACCACACTACGCTTCCCTTGTATCACTCGCAGGTGCTCCGAACATCAGATCGCGACGCATTTTTTTTGCTTCTCCACTCTTAGTGGATGCTCAAGCGTTGTTCTTTTTAACGAGTTTATTCAAATTTTTAGTTAAATCAAGTGATCTGGACATTACTTATCTCGCTGCTATATTGATATCGACAGAACTATAGCATTGCTAAACCAAATTGAAAAAAGAAACACTAATAAGTATCACTCTTTAGGTATGTGACACACGAAACGAAACAATTTATTGATAAACAGTGCTGCCAAAATCTTGCAGAACACGCTGGTGTGCTGTGGTTGGCAGTATAGAAAACTGCATCACATTACGTATCCATATGAGAGCAAAATGTAACTCCGTATATTTCGCTTCTTGATGGGCATACTTGCTTTTCTGATCGTCTCACTAGTGGTTTACAAACTGTGTTTTCCCCTGGGTAATTATTTGATTGTATGTAGTAGAGAAAACTTGAATATCATTTAAGGTATTCACGTCAACACAATTCTTAAACAAACAACTACTCCATAATTCTAATGGTTAGATAAATATCGAGGGCTAATGGAAAACAAATTTTACGTATTTTCACCTCCTTAGGGATCAGAGTAAAATATTCTTGAGTACTCATTTTAGACGCTTGTATAAGTATCCGTCTGAAGGGAAAATCACTATGATATCCCGTTTACTTCAAGTTATATATAGCTAGCAATCCCCCGCGGCTTTGCTCGCGAGTATTATTCGTAACTTATAATATTTACTTTAGTTGAAAAACCTCTTTGTACACCAAATTGGTACTTCTATCATCAAATGTTAGAATGTACAAGCGGCTATTTGAACTAACTCTGCAGCAGGATAAGCAGTTACAGTTATCCACGCAAAATAGGTCTTAAATTCGTCCCTGTAAACAGCGACTTCGCCTAGGACTTATTTATAGCCACATCAATGTTGACGTTGTAAGGTAATTACAGACACTTTATTGAATGAGGGTAGTCGAATGAGAAACATCTGATTTATCCTGTGCACAACCATTGGTGACGGTACCTTCAATTACTTATTTGCAAAATATTCACTTGAAGTTTATTGCCATTAGAAATTTTTTGTGGGAAACGGTTTCGCGGAAACGTATTTGGTGCCCCAACCTTGAGATTAGTGAGATTATATATGTGAGCTGATGTTGTCAAGGAACCTAAGAGGAAAGTGAACTGCGTAATCCATTTTCCCTTTTAAGCGACTAAGATGTAAACTTCACTAATTCGATCTGCCTTGTAGTTTTTGTGTGTCAGAATTGACTGTTCTCACGCAGATTTTTAACGGAATTCGAACCCAAAACCTACCATAATGTAGACCTGAGACACAAACAACTGCGTCACGTAACGTCGAAATAATTCATGATAATAAATTTCAATTTAAAAAATAAAATATTCGTATCCTGGGTTCATAGAGGTTGAACAACACTACGTCTCGATACGTTACAGAGTAAAACTTCTGTGTAAGTAATTTTTAAACACTTACGTAAGCATCACTCTGAGGTAAAAAACATCTCAATATCTCTACTTGTTAGATAGATATCATGAGTTGATAGAAAACATATTTAGTGCTTTTTCACCCTTTCGGTTGTCGACTTTCGAAATATTTTAAATTCACATCTTAGACATTTGTAAAAAAATCTAATTGAAGTGTAAATCACGACGGTTGCCCGTTTAGTTGAATCGAAATCGATCATTCATTAATAAAAAAATATATGAACACTGCTCAGTACTAAAAGTTCGAATTTCGAAAAAACCTAAGAAACCGTTCTGCGATCATTTTTGTAATCATCCTCCTGAAACAAAAATTAATTGTATATCTCGACGGGTTTGATAGATATCGAGGATTAATCTAAAACACATTCAGTGTCTTTTCACCTTCTAAAAGAGTGAATTTCGAAACGTTTTAGAATACTTTATTTTTGTCTCGTGGATTTGAAAAACACGACAATAGCCCGCTGAGCTCAAGACATATCGACGATTGATTGAAAACACATTTCAACACTTTTCCCCCCCTTTTCACCTCCTTAGGTGGCGAATTTCGAAAATTCGTGAAGTTACTATCCAGGTATTTGAGTAAGCATAAATCTTAAACAAAAATCACGTCGCTATATAAAAATGAAAGGGATCGATATATATTGGTTTGCGAAAGGAAACATATTTTACCCTTTTTTTACCTACTTGAAACCGAATTTGGGAAATATATTTTTACGGTATTTATATATTTACACAATCATCACTCTAAAGCACAGAGCACTTCGTTATCTCGACTGATTCGATTGATATAGAGGAATAATCGGAAACACATTTTACGTATTTCACCCCCTTAATTATATAATTTCAATGCTTTTTAGAATCCTGTCATATATAGGGTAACATTTTGAAGCGAATACCAACTCTCAATCCCTAAGGATTCGATAGATATCGGAAGTTGATCGGAAGCACATTTAAGGTCGTCTCACCTCCTTAAATGTTGAACTTTGAAAAATTATTAAATTGGCTAATATACATTTTTATGTGAGTCTAACTAAAGTAAAAATCATGACGATAGGCTGACGGGTTCGAGCTCAATCGACGTTTCTTCGGAAATACATTTCACCCCTTTTCACCCCGTTAGAGGTCGAATTTCGAAAAATCCCACCTTAATGCTCGCCTACGACCTGAGGGTAACGCACACAAAAATATTCCATGATTATAGGTCCAGTGGTTTGGGCTGCCGGCCGTTTGATGTGCCAGTCAGTGAGTGTTCTCTTTTATATATAGAGACTAGCTGTCTATTTGCAGCTTCGCCCGCGTGTACTATAGAAAAGAGTAACTATCTTTTAATTACGTATTAATTGATGGAGTTATTATATTCTCTGCATATTTTTAAAACAACAAATACAAACATCATTATCCAGTCCACTTCGCTGAGAGTACTTTAATTGCAGAACATCTTTGTTTTTAATTCATCTTTATCTTAATAAATAAAATGAAGTGTCCTAGCACATTCACTCATTCATCAACGCACACCCCAAACCGCTGGACCAAGAACAATGAAATTTTGAGGGAAGCTTCCCCTTGCCCTGTAGGCACTCACTAAGAAAGGATTTTTCGAAATTCGATAGTTAAGGGGGTGAAAAGTGGTGAAATGTGTTTTAAAATAATCCTTGATATCTCATTAACTAGGAATGCTATCATAAATTCTTTAACTTCATAGTATTGCCCAAATAAATGCATGTTCGCAAATTTTTCGATTGTGCGAAATTCGAAAATTAAGGGGGTGAAAAGTCGTAAAATGTGTTTTTCATTAATCCGTGATTTCTCCTAAACCATTTAGATCGTGAGGTGATTTTTATTTTTTTTTAATGATGCTTAAATAAATATCTAAAAATAGTATTTACAATTTTTCGAAATTCATCCTTGAAAGCTCTTAAAAAAATATAACGTATTTTTTAATTAATCCCACTTATCTCCTAAACCAGTGGAAATATTACAATGGTTTTTGCTTTAAAATAAATCTTACGTAAATATAAAAAAAAGTAATTTCATGATTATTCGAAATTCGTCCTTGAAAGCCGTTAAAAAAATAAAATGTGATTTCAAATAATCATCTGTACCGCTTATACTCGTTGAGATATCGAGATGATTTTTCATAATAATGAAGCTTATGTAAATATCTACACGTCGAATTCAGGTTTTTATGAAAATTTCTCTATAAAATAGCTGCCCGACTGCGGCTTTGCCCGCGTGAAATCATATAATGTAAAACAGTAACTTTAGATAAAATATGTGATGAAGGCATTTAACAGCCAGCGTACTCAATAACAGTGAACCATAAAATTGTCTTAGCTCAGTGTAAAAAGCGCGCGCAATATGCTCGTTTGATGTCATAGTAATTCCCATCGCAAAGTCTTGCACGGGATACGAACCCGTAACCCCACCCCTCACACACCACAAACTTTATACAATACCTGAGTGAGTGCTTAAAGGCAGGCAGTGATAATTCTTTCGTATGTACAAGCCGTGTTCGAATCCACTAGAAGACTGCCATTTAGGTACCTAAATCGACCGCGTGACCAATTTTAGGGCCTACAAATTTGGGGATTTAGGGTTGAAATTTACTGAGGTAGAGTAGCACACTAAATCCCCAAATAGGTCCGTAAAGTTGTCTGCTGTTGATGATTCAAGTATTGTGGTCCCGTATTTCAACCGAAACTAATAATAACCATCTACGACAAGCAATTATAACTAAAGAACAAAACATCGCGATTGTATTTTTGTGTATAAACAATTATAAATACATGTTTATATTAAAAATAATTTTCCTGCTTTGTAATATAATGAATAAATTACTAGTGTAGTTTTATTAATTATATTTTTGTCGAAAATGTAGAATAACTAAAAAAAGTAGTTCTTTTATAATTTCTTTAGGCGGTAAAGGTATTATTTAATTACAACGGATTTTTACAAAAACTAACCTGTTAGAGATAGCTAGTCACCAAAATGTGCTATATCGTAGCAAATTTATTAGTTTGTGGCAAATAAATGCGAGCAAATAGCTAGGTTCACTTTTTAAACCAAACATTCGTCCCTCGGACTCGGACGTATTAGTTCGTAAATTTAACGAGTTAAAATTTTACTCTACCCGGTCAAAGAAATGACTTTTCATAAACCTGGATACGTGGGAGGTAACAAAACAATATAGAAACTACATCTAACTTCTAGTTTCCGATTCTGACATTTGCAGCGCTGATATTTGACGTTCGAAACCATACACCCTAAATTCCTAAACACTAAATCCCCAAATAGGCCATTTCGAACACGCCTACAGGCTACAGTCCAAAGAGGTTTTATTTATGAGTAAGTTGGCAAAAAGAAACAACTGTTTAATTATTTCTCCGTGATCATATTTTTTTTTTTTTTTTTCGGGAGACTGTAACATTTTATTGCTTTTCACTCGTTAATTTTCGGATTACAAAAAATCCTGAATTAGATTTATTAATATTTACATAAACTTCATTCTTATCAAAAAATCATCTTGATATCTCAACGGGTATAAGCGGTACAGATGATTATTTTAAAACACATAATATTTTTTTTAAACAGTTTTGAAGGATGAATTTCGAAAAATCCTGAAATTGCGTTTTTTATGTTTACGTAAGATTTATTTTAAACCAAAAACCATTTCAATATTTCCTCTGGTTTAGGAGATAGTGGGATTAATTAAAAATATATAATATTTTTTAAAGAGCTTTCAAGGACGAATTTTGAAATATTCTAAAAAATGTTTTTTTTTAGATATTTACTTAAGCATTATTTTAAAGAAAAAAATCACCTCACTATCTCAAATGGTTTAGGAAAAATCACGGATTAACGAGAATCACATTTTACGACTTTTCACCCCCATAGTTTTCGAATATCGCAAAATCGAAAAATTCACAAATATGAATTGCTTGGGCAATATTTTGAAATTAAAAAAATAAAATTATGATAGCTTTCCCGGTTAATGAGATATAAGGGATTCTTTGAAAATACATTTAACCCCTTTTCACCCCCTTAATTATTGAATTTCGAAAAATCCATTCTTAGTGGGTGCCTACGGGACAAGGGAAAACTTCCCTCAAAATGTCATGGTTCTAGGTCCAGCGGTTTGGGCTGTGCGTTGATGAATGAGTGAGTGAATGAGTGTGTCAGTCAGGACATTTCATTTTATATATTAAGATTAATTAAAAACACATTTCACCCCTTTACGCCCCTGATTGGTCAATTTAGAAAAAAATGCGAAAAGTATTTTACGAGTATTTACTCAATCATCATCCTGAAAATCAGCTAGATAGCTCAACGGATTGGATACATATCAATGATTTATAAAAAACGCACCACAATGTTTTCCCTACTCTAGGAGTATAATTTAAAAAAAATTCTAATGTTAAACTTTTTATTTACTGTACATGTGTCCCATTGATACGTAAACCAAGACGATAGTTCGTGGGGTCGAAGAATAACAACGATTCATTGAAAACACATCTCACCTCTTTTCACCCCTTGAAGTCAAGAATTTCACAAAATCGTAAAATCAATTGTTAAATTTTTGAGTAAGCTTTTTTAAGTGAAAATTACGTTAATATTTAAAGTTCAGTGTGTCCCACGTCTATGTTTCGATATCTCCACTGATTTAATAAATATTGAGGAATAATCGAGAACGTTATTTTCGTCTTTTCAACATCTTAGGGATATAATTTGGAAAAAAAAAACCCTTGAAATTCTATTTTATACATTTGTATTAGTATCCATCTGAAATGAAAATCACGAAGATAGCTTGCTGGGTTCCAGTTATATAGACGGTTCATATAAAGTAAATGTGTTCCTTTTTATTCTATAGTCAAGTTTAAAAATAATCATTACAATTTGTTTTGTATTTTAATAACCCGATTTAAAGCGAAAATCAACTTTATCACTCAAAATTGTTCGACAGATTTAGGGGGTTAATCGAAAACAAACTTCACCCCTTTAGTGGTAGATTCCAAAAATCCTGGATTGCCTAAAATGCATTTGTATGTGTGTTTCAATGAATTGATAATAACGACGATATCCAATTGGCTTCGATCATATTTAAAAAAATCCTACTTAATGCTAGTCTACGCCTAGAGAGGAATCCACCTTCGAAACGTCACGTTTCTAGGCCAAGCGGTTTGGGCTGTACTTTGATGTCAGCCAGCCAGCGTTCTATTTTATGCGTGTTGTAGATGATTAGTTATTAATTTGAAATATTTATGTACGAAATTTTTAAAATTTGTTATTAGTTTACAATAATTTATTACATATTACAGCTAAGAAAGTCTTAGTTAGGGAATTTTGTTTGGGTTGAATGTATATATGTTCACTAAAAAAATCTGTTATATGAATATCAACTAATCTACTATACCTAACATATTTCTAGAGATTACGAGAGCATGGGTTTTGTGCCTTTCACGAGGATCAATTAAACTTTTCTAATCTAAGAAGTTATGCACTAAAAGGAATATTTGAGACTCTGGGGTGTTTACGATGTGAACATTTGCAGATTTATGAATAATAATATATCTGACCCAATTTATTTAAATCAAAGCAAAGAAACGTGCATACATTTGTCAGGTAACAGAATAGTATTATATAAACAACACGCACACTAGATAACCGGATTAGGTCTTCCCAGTTGTCTCGCACATATCCTTCTTCCCTCATCTTTAAACATGACTAAAAGTCCGTTATTGATACCAAACATATACATACATCTAAGAGGCAACGTTTGGCTTCCAATTCAAAGATACCCCGTAGTTGTCTCTAAATACTGGAACAAAACTTTCTCGCTAAAATAAAGTGCAGTTTTGAAAACCATCCAGGGACAGTGTATAACTAAAGAAGTCAACAGCAAACAACAAATGTTCCTTCGTATCACTGGATGACACACTTCGGCACAAGGCACGGAGCCAACATTCCATGAATAAAATATGGTATTTGAATTATTGCAAATATATGTATGAGTAAATTACGATGTTAGTAGACTGATTAACATAGCCCTAATGAAAAATCCTTGAGGTAGGAGTTTGGCTACCTATGGAGCACTGCACCTGACTGCACAATAATCGGAGCTAATTAAAAACGGTCAATAAAATCAAAGCATCGTCAGTGAGTAGAAATAGCACATTTTTGCGTTTTTCGTAAATGACATTGTGCAAGGTCATGAGCTGTTCATTTCGGTAGTGTTAGAAATTGCTAATGTAGAGTTGTTGGTATCGTTTTACGCAAATAAAATGTATATTTTCTCGACGAGTACCATTTTGGACCAGGTATTACATGGCACATTTATTTCGAAGTTGATCTAATGTTACCCTTTACAAGGAAAAGTTACTATTGCTAGTCGTCTGGCACTACAGTAAAAGACAAGAGAAATGTCTCAACGGGTTACGTACTCAAATTTACCATCATAAATCTGAATACTTGGTTTAGGTACAGAATAATGAGCAAAGGAAGAATACGCGAATACCGACTAGGTATATTTTACGAATGGGAACATCTCCAGGGAAGATGGTGGACTGCTAGAGTTACGGCTTGGTAGGAACATAGGGAGCATGTAACCGCGGAGTGTGATCAGCTTTCCTCACGTTCACACGGATGGTCCGCTTAGGACGCAGCTATTAGTCAAGGCGAGAGTTACAATGAAATAACCTTCGTCTTTCTACCCATCTTCTTCCCCCTCCATTTCTCTTGCCGGCTCTGAACCGAGGTTGTGTTTGAAAGGAACCGAAAAGCATTGAAAACGGGAGGAAGAGTACATGTGCATAAGGGCAGATTAAAATGATACCAAGAAAGGAAGCCCTCTCTATTTTTCTCTAGTTTTTGAAGTTTGTAATTAAAGTCATTGTAAACAATGGCATTATGTTTGCGGTGTGGAATAGAATATTCTGTTTGCGAAGCTAAAAATGGAACTCATGAATATAAACGGAAGGGAAAATAAGAAAAACAAGTGTAACTCCGGATAACTGGATCGTATTTTCTGGTCTCGTAACATATGTATGGAGATAGTACCGTAGAAAAAAAGGTGTAAGGATTTCGATGGAACAGTAATACAAACGGATTGTCTGATTTTGCATTGGGATAATGGCGAACTTGCCAAAGTGCCCTGTCTTACTGGCACCTTTTGGTAAACTTGGTGAGACTGTGTTAGAGAAATACCTTAAGAATATATTATCCCTACAGTAGGGTCCCGCTGAACGGAATTTAGGCCAAGAATTGCTCTGATTATCTGGTTTTCGGGATCACCAAGATTTTTACTTTAATGCACTTTCATGCAAAATATTATCCGAATTATAAAAAAGACGCAAAATTTTATATACGAAGGTATACACACAAAACTGTACCATAGTTAATATGTCTAGTAGTTTATAGGGTTTTTTTACTCACTGCATTATTACAAAGCTGAAACTTATAACGATGTGATTTTGTATTTATTGTCATGTTATGTATATTTTGCCGTCACTTGTTCGGAAAATCCGGATATTCGAATTAGTGACGTTCATATTAACAGGAAACTATTGTTTCTAGTTGGTAACAGTATTTGCTTCTTTGTCTGATAAAAAGAGCTGAACACCGAGGCTGAGAAACTATATTAACTTATTTACGATAAATTGAACTTTGACACAATGTTGGTTGCTAGCCAGCAAATATCTGGGTCAGACCTCATTTGCATGTTAGGGTAGACATAGTAGTTTACTCTACAGCCACACCGCATCCTTGATTTCTGAGGACGACCGCAGTTGACAAATTTGGTTACACGTCAGCTCGTCAGTTGGGGAGACTGGACGCAATTACTGTTTATTGCTCCATGAAGATGGACGTTGGTGAAATTGATAACCCAGTTCTCACCGCTCATTAATAATACTTTAGCACATGTCGGTAATACGTGTCGACTCGAGAAAAGCCTTTATAAAGTATTTCACAAGCTAAAAACGACTTTATATGCAAGTCGGTCGCAATATTCTAGTTAATTTAAATTATTCAGTCGTTCATGTATGTTGAATTCTTATCACATTACTTTCTTGTTTATGAAGGCAAGTAAATATACCTAAATTCCACTGGTTATTGTGAACATTTGGAAGCTAAATACAATGTAACATATTAAAAATAAATATAAATAATTTGGTGATTTTTGAAGGAAAAAAAAAGCTAGTTTTTGTCAACACGTATATTAAGTTATACTGTTTTCAGCGACTAATGATTACATCCTTGATGTTTACAAAAATTGATGAAAATCAATACTTCACGATGGCATGAAGCAATTTTCGGATAAAATTTATCCACATAGCAACTAATGTACTTTATATTTACGACAATGACTTAACACTGGTTGGGTAATGAAATACACATCATAGTAATTGTTGTTTACAATACTGAAGAACACGCCCTACAGCAATTTTCATCGTGACATTCCTTTGTTTTATCTTAGTACAATATATTAATTTTCTTATTTTGGACATAAAGTTGGATTAATTTTACTCTTATGAAATTTTTTCATCTTTCATAGTTTTTTTCGTAATGGCTCGTAAAAATCTAAATATGCATGTTACGGTTTTAAGGACGACATTGAAACCAACTAACATACCAAACTGAAAATATTCACCGCGAATAACGATGTTCTAGGCTGCTTCAAGATGTCCTAAGATTGCTGAATTAAAAAAAAATTTTGAATTATTTAAAATAAGTTTTTTAAAATTCCGTATTTTACCAGTACGATTTCACTAACAGATTTAGAATAATAAAAGGGCTGTAATGTGCCATCTAAATGAATTCACCATATTTTATAGGCATCTAAGAAACGTTTACAAACATTTCCACCCAGTTTGTGCGGCGTGCTGCAATCAGATGAAGGCATATGCTTCGACATTTGCAATTAACCGGAAGGTTGCTTCTGTTTTGTTTTTATTCCCGTCGGTACGAGTTGGTTAGGGGGAGGGCTCCAACTGCGAACTACATATAAAACTGGAATTGAAACGTGCATACCTCTGCCGGCGGTCATACACAAGCACTGGGGCAGCAAGACAGATAATTATACGTTGCTCTTTTATTCGCTTCGATGCACAGTTGAATGAAAATGGGAGCCATGGGCGATATCGGTGTTCGGCTTTGCAAAGAGTTAGTGTGGGGGAAGGAAATTACTGCATGAACACGCTGCTGATGATGGAAAAGGGCTGTGGGTGGGGATAATAGTGTACGTCACTTCCCGTCCTCCTCCCCTCATTTCTCGAACCCTTGTGAAATGCGAGGTGTTATTAGGAGGGAAACAATTTTATTATCAATGTTAATTTAGCGAAATTCGTACATAGAACTGGTAATCCATTTGTTTTTGTTACATATTTATCGAGTATATTCGCTTAATGTACTATAAATGTGCAGCGAGATTTTATTGTTTCCTAAATAAGTAAAATTTGTTGGGTGAATTATCGCTAGCATACGCCAGTAGGCATATGGTTCCGTAATATGGGATGCGCCTTCGTTTTATAAGAATTATTGAAAAATTGGAGAACTTTCATTGCAAGTACAGTATTACATTTTTTGTAATTTTAAATAAATTACAATACACGCGGTTATAGCAAGCGGCAGGTAGGGCTCTCTGAACTTCTTTAAGAGACTCTGGTCATAATTTTGTTCAATAACATTTTAGGAGTTTCATAGTGTTTAATATTTATTCAAAGTTTACTCACATTGTTAAGTCACTATACCACTTCATAAATATCTAATCAAAGGGAAGACATAATGTCTAAAATATGTCTGTGTTTCATCACATCACAGGAAAGTTCTTTAAAACATTCTCTATGTTGAGCTATTGTATGCGCAGCTAGAAAAATTAAGTTTATTTATTTTATGCAAATCACAAGTTCAAGTGTTTGGATTAATAATTTCATAATTTGGTAGTGACCGATTATAAAAACTAAAGGAACGCTACATTTAATAACATAAATTAACTTTTGGCCCTGAAACTGTTGGCAGGTTTGTCAAAGACAATAAAAATTGTATAAAGTCAAAACACGAATCAATATCTGGAACATGTTATCATACGTTCATATGAAATGGGTACCATTCACACAGAAAATTAATTACTTATGTAGCCAAATAAAGTACTGTGATAAAAATTCAAAACATAAACACATTGCTGTATTACGAGTATTATTATTAAAATAATTTCTTTCCATTCATTATGTAAGTACATACTACGCATTTTTTCCCATGATTACCTCGGGGTCAGTTTTATAACTAGGCATTAAATTTTGAGATACGAGTAACCTACCTAAATTATTGTTATTGCATCAGGCTTCCTGCAGTATACACTACAGAAACATCCAAACCGACTGAAATACAATGAGGTTTCGACGATTTCAGCTCCACACCTTTAAATGAAATATAAGCTGCCAATTTCGCAAATTATTAATTTAAAAGGGAAATGAAAAATTAAAGAAAATAAGTAATCTGCTATTTTGGGATGACGGTACTACGTAAATCAAATTACAAACAAATAAAATATTCATTAACTGATAATCATATTTTATCTTAAAATATTTGCCTGTAAAAACTGATTTTTATAATATTTTACTTGCCAATAAATATCAACGTCGTATTTTCGCTATTATTAACTACACTGATGAAGTAAAAAAAATTATGCAGTAATTTTTTACGTGGTGCATTAAGAAATATATCCATGCGTGTAAGTTAGTTAATATGTAAACTGATCTACAATGCGATGTTCATATAGCCACATGTCTACCTCCTATTAATCATTTACTACATACGTTATTACTCAGCCTTCTTCACAATGTACTGCACGTTACAATATTAAATACAATAAAATTATATAAAATACTTTAACGTGTACGTATGTGAATGATTTTTTGTTCTACAATCTGCCCCAAAAACTATTAATGTCAATACACTACACACAAGAACAACGAAACTAGATGTTAACTGTAAAGTACGCTTGAAATATCATAATGAATTTTAATATTAGTTAACATAAATGCCTATATTTAAAGAGGTAGATTAATTTTTGACGAATATGGCTAGGGAAGTATTTATTATTATAGTTCTGTATTTGAAAAAATTAAGTACACAAATTCACGTTTTCATTTTGATAGGTTGAAATAAGTGTTATCGTACAGACAATATTGTTTAGGCCTATTTTGTTTTTAAGAAGCCAAGTTTACTGTAATGTGCAAAACGCCGATTGGCAGGAAAAAAAAAGTGATCTGAGATGTCTACAAAAAATTATTCCATTTCCTAACGGTAACATTGTTTATATCTACTTCTAAATTGTAATCCATTTAAAATGTGCACTATTTGCTGCTTGAAACTGTGAGAAACTAGGACGTGGTTTGTTGATTACATGGAGTATGCAAACGTACGTTGCGCCCCAAATAAAAACAATTGTAATAAAAATTATTTTATCTTGCAGAATTTAACATAATGAAATTCCTACATTAAAAAAATGTTTATTTTCTCTCGGCAGTATCCAATTCCTCCTCTATCTGACGTCCGCGCGTGCTGTTTCGTTTGCGCTGCCGGCCTCCGTCCTGGCTGCTTCTCTTACATCAGTACTGATTTTCACCCTGGTTCTGATTCAATTAACAAGGGGGGAAAAAACAGTGGCATCGCGGTTTCGTTTAATCAACATAAAAGTGTTCATTACACAGACGAAGCTCTCTGCTAGCAATGACCGTGGTGTAACGAGGACAGTGTATCAGTGAGAAGGGGTGGTAGGGGAAGAGAGAAGGGGCATTTCTGTAAAAGAGAGAGGAAAACGGAGAGAGATACTTCGCCAAAGAAAATGCCTGGGTGCTTTCATTAGATTCTTAATTTCCGGCATCATTTACAGTAGAACGCTGTACATCCCCTGGACAGCCGACTGCTAAGAAAATTGTTTTTATATGTCACGAACCTGCGTTTGTGAAATACCGTAGTCTATATCTTGTTATATGTTCATTACGATGTTTCATATTTATTGTTATTTAACTTTGGTAAGCCTTTGAACACTTTGCTAGTGCTGTGACGTGGAAGGTAACGCGAGAAACGCAATAAAAATATTTGCTTCAGACAGAAATAATGCACCATGAATAGAAATGAGGAAGTATAAGTAACTTTAATAAATACTTTTATTCAAACGTTTTACAAATGATTAACTTTAGTTCCTACTAATATCAAGGCTACCTGTGATTTTTTTCTTGATTTGCAAGGAAACGAGTTAATATTTTTTGAGCTAATTCCTACTGTCGAACTTTCTAAGAATCCTTGTCATGCTACGTATATGTGTGCCTAAAGACATATATACGCAACTCATCAGTAGTTTAATAATAAAAAACTAACAACCAGTATACATGCATTTCTCATTCTGATTAAATGTACTGTAATGATAGTATTTAAGCTGATTACATACAACCTGTAATATTAAGATGATGTTTTTTAGCTGTGAGGATACTCGTAGCTATTTGAGTACATTTACAGGACAAGGTAATAGAATCACGCAGTTTAAGACCATGATCGTTCATTTATCTTAAACAGTTGCAAATAACTAGAATATTTTTTAACTAAATGCTTTGAAAAAATTTGAGACTGTTTACAGTCATGTAATACACAATTTTGCCAGAGCGATTTTTAAACTAATGTACCGTTTGCTAGCAAAAAATTATTTTACCTTAATTTTGACTTATTTTAACAACAAAATATGTGATATTTCAAGGGTCAAAATCTAAAAAACCGTTTGGTGTACTACAACAGAAAAATTAAGATACAAACGATGATTAATAAGTGTTAAAACTGTAAGAATGAACTGTTGTTACAAATTTATATTAATTTGGGTTAAAAATATTTTATAAACCACTGCAAAACTAAAGAGCAAGGCCTTAATAAACAGTTATACTACTTCGTAGCTTGTAAATCTGAATTTTAACAAGTTGACATTTAGTAAAATAATATATTTGTTTCGACGACGAACAATATTAGAAGGGTTATTTACGTCCCCCGGTTTTGTGCTGCCTGTCTTAATATTCGACAGCATATATCTAAACCTAGGAAAACGACACAAACATCCAATCCGGTGCTGGGATTCCAACCCAGGGCCTCTCGCATCGTAGGACGGCATGCTACCGACTACGCTACGCTGGCCAGCTAGCGTAAAAAATAAATACATTTGATGTAATTTTCGACTGCAGAAGATACAGAACTTCGTAAGAAGGATATCGGAAACTGAATAATTTCTCATAAAGGGTGGGGGGATGAATTGTTTTGTGTACAACTGTTTTTGTGACCTTAAGATCGGAAATTTACAATAACGTAAAGTGATTTAAACGCATACAAATAAAATATGATGAAGGTATTTAATAATATCAGTAACTAAATGTGATATGGGACTATAAAGATACACGTTTTGTTTTCGTATTGTATAGTCTTACTCATAAACAAGATTATTTATTTATTTATTTGGTTTGCGTACCTGTCTTGGACTGTGTAGGTGGCGAATTTGATTTTGAGCTTATTTACTTCAAATGTGTTTTGTTCAGGTATTTTTTTCGTAATTTTTGGCGGACAGTGGTAATTTTTTTTTTAAACATGTCTGGTATTTTTATTCTAGCGCATTTAATGGGAAAATTCCATTTAAGGACATCCATGAGAGGAAAAACCGCCATTTTTTATGCGTGTGAAGTATTGTTGGTTTTGTAGGCGTTACTTGAGAGTACATTCTCCTCTAACAAAAAAAAAAAAAAAAAACTCACCCGGTTTTTCCATAATGGCACTAGAAAGTCAAAATCCGCACGTTTTCAATACTTACAAGCAGCAAAAACAAGTGAACATAACAAAGTGAAAAAATTCCCACTGAAACTTCATGCTACGGGCTACTGCTTGGCATATTTTAAAATCAATTACAAAATATTTTTGAGTTTAAAAAAATCGATAAAAGAGGAAAAAAAATTAAACGCAAAAATATTTTGTAACGGATTTCGAAACATGTCGAGCAGTTGCCCGTGACATGCAAATTCTGTGTGAATTCTTTCATTAAATTATGTTCATCAGTTTTGTGTCATATGAGAACTAAAAACCTTCGAATTTTGACTTTGAAGTGCCATTATGGAAAAAACTGGCTGAGCTATTTTTTTATTTTGATAAAAGAAAAATGTACGCAAAAGTAACGTGTACAAAACTAATTGTATTTCATACACATATAAAATTTCGATTATTCTACACTTGAACACCCTTAACACAACGAATGTTCAATGACTTCAAGCGAATGCAAGACACAGTAGAAAGTAATACCGGAATGGGGGAAAATTTTTCTGATCACCAGCAAAACTGATATTCATGGGCTGGTGGAAAAAAAAAGTCCTTGATGAATGTTTAGAACCACGGATGGTGCGATGGAAACCACGACACGACGCCTCCTGAGGCCAACTAAGCGAGGTGACACTGCTGTGGTTCGCCATGTCTTCCTCAGTATGGTGGTGGTGGTGGGACAACACGCTAACCAATCCTGAACTTGTAGAGGCAACTGTAAATATTGACCTCCCCGGCCGATCAGTGGACCAGCAGCCAGGGTATCAAACTACTTTATTTATATAAAAGTGTTAGGCTCCTTGGCGAGGTCTCAACATCGCCAACGAGCCAAACATCCCCCCTTTACAACTTTTATTATTGAACAGTTCCCCAGTTTGTTGTTGACTTTGTAGTTTATAATTTTCATAATGACTTCACGTAATAAGTGAAGACGAACACAAAAACCCAGTCATGAATCTGAGGAAGTGATTTTAAATATCACCTCCCCGGCCATGAACAGAACCCGGGAACCTTGGTCCAGTAGCCACCTCTGATCCAAGCGGTTGGACAGTATTTTACTGCAATGCGTGAAAAGAATCCCTTCTGTAATCTACGATTGACACATCTTTGTCATAATTATTAATTTACATGTTGAAAGAGTTGGATTCTGACTGTGTGTATGTGTATATATATATATTAAAATATAGTAGGGATCGAAATATAAAAGAAATACAATAATATATTATATTGCGAAACAGAGGTTGAGTGGAATACAAAACACACACAAAACTGTACGTACGACGTGAAATAAATCATGGAGCGAATATGTTTGTCTCTCCTAAAACGTTTCCATTACAAATATACTTTGAGAGGAAAACTGTGCTCCACATTGATGATTTGAGAACCTACACGTTTAGGCGATATCAACAAGGACGGTATGAAAGAAACTTTTTAGAGATGACGATGTATTTTACGCTGACAACGCTGCTGCCGTCAATTGAGGACATTTATACTACATTGGCAGACACAAGATATTTGTTTTGGGACCATTTAATGAGCATATGAATACGCATAGTTACGTATTCTTAGGTACGATTCATCCAGAAATAGTTTGCCATTTTTCACCAAATGGCACGAAATTATATGTTTTGAGTACGTCAATGTTACCAATGCAGTCAAAGCATCCACATTCGATGGTGCCATAATGTGAAAACAACGTTGCAAACAATATTTATTGGGCACAGCACGAACTTAATTCCCGAACTTTAGTAACCCTTATCGTGTGTGAAACAGAAACAGATTTTGTGTCACAGCTTTTGCACAGTTACGTTAAACTGCAACACTGAAAGTAAAACTGTTTACTTCTTCTGTAAATCTTTGCAACAAACATTGAATTTATTCAAATTATATCATTGTGATATTTAACTATTATTTAACAACTAGGGGTACGCGATATTTCCAATGTAAGAGAAAAGTAAATTAGTTAGACTGCGTAAAATAAATTAAACTCTGGTTTAGAATATTTTAAACAGGAATATATACAGTACAGGTTACTCGCAGGTGAAACAAACCCTCTTAATAGGTACTATCTCATATATATATATATATATATATATATATATATATATATATATATATATATATATATATATAAAGTCTCTCATTTGATGCCAGTATTATATTGAAATTGTTTGCTCAGAGAGATCCATATATTTGAAAGTGTTTAATTTTAATAAACGTGTTTGTATTTTAATATATAATAAGTAAATTATCGTTGTATATTATGTATCAAAAGTGCAGCGGAAATATTAACAGGGGTGTAACTGAGGGCAGAAGGAGAAAAAGTAATTATTCAGTAAGCGGAAATCGAGAATGATTCCCATAAAAGTTGTACACAAGGCAAATGTGAACTAAACCAAGTAAATAACTTCCTGATGCTTATAAAAATTATCATTACAGTGGATGTTGAAAATTACAAAATATCGTTACTCATATAAAATATTGACATATGATATTTTTAAATGAAAATGTAGCAGAATCCATTTTAACTGGCATGCCATTTTTCACTCTTCAACGAATAAACATGCAAGTTATATGATAAGCGTTAGTCATTTCAACAGTAAACCTTGCAACAATTAAGGAGCTTTACGTACTAAGTATTTAAACAGGAAAAAATGAAAATTTTTTGTTATTTAAGTGGCTTAAAATGTTTCCACCTTGTTTAATTTATTTTGCAACAAAATAAATAACCACGTGGAGAAATATTCTTAACAATTTTCAGCCATCAGTGGAGCCTTCCAAGTGTTATCATCCAGGTTGGTTAATTCCTTCGTATACGCACCGTAAAAGTATACACGTATAAATCCTTCGAGATTAAAAACAAGCCCTTCGTCGTTCCAGCAGAAAAATAACCGTTGCGATGAGAGAGAAAGAAAATGTGGAAGTGGTGCTAACAAGGTTAAGTGCGCTTGGCAACAACATTATTAATTTTTGTGTTTCTTTATTTTTTCTTTCGTGACGAAAGCGAACGTCGGGAGGTGGAGGTGGAAGAAAGAATTTCTCATTTCCTTTGCCTACCAAGTTTCCTCCAGCTACTTTTCCGTAATTATATTTACTTTCCTAACGTTTCTTCCGGAAAATTGCGGACTTCCTTCATTCACTGCGCGTCCTGTACTTCTGGCGTCTTGTGTGTAGTCTTTCTTTTAAAATAATATTTTATTTTAATTGTAGACGGTGTTTGGAAATTATAACAAACATTTTAATATTGTCTTCAACCGTGCTGTATTATTTGCCCAATTTTGTTATTTTACATTCCCACCATTATAATATAACGGTATGTAATAACAGTGGTCGACTGTTTTAAACTGAGCCTAATGTACAGGATGTTAGAAAATTACATGTCAATACTTTGGAGAAAAATTTACACATCTAGAGAACTAAAATTTTGACTGAAGATATTTATGAAAATGCACAATTTCTGCACTATAGTTCGGAGTACAACATGTTATAGTGAATAGCGTGCAGACTGCATCGAGTTACTATCGAATGCCTTTGCAGCTGTAAATGACAACAATACTCCAGACAAGTCATATTTAATTAGGTGGTGGGGTATGTCCGATGTATCTTTTAACAAAAACATGATCCAGTAGGTGCGCTTTGCACTGATAATTATGAGACCTGTAGTACAGTAACGATTCGTTGTCGGGCCTCCGCTCATGTAACATTTTTGTTCCTCTTGATGTTAAGTATTGTTCCTCCAAAATGTAGACTTCAATTTTGTAACAGTGCATGCTAAGTGTGCAAAAAACTGCACTAACATATTTTTGCTGCATTTAGCTAAGCTGCTGATGATTCATTATTTTAACTGCAGTAACGCTGGGTAATAGCAGTTTTCAATCAATACTAGATGACGGTTTAAAATATTAGTACCAAAATTGAACTAAGCTAAGGTACTTTATTCCTTCGGGTTAGAAGAGGAGCCAGTAAATCAGAGCTATTTGCGAAATGTTCTTATTCATTGTCTATTTCAATGTTTTTATAGAACTTTGTAGACATTTAAATTAACAGAGACGTAAAGAAAATATTTACTTATATCGCACGCTAATAAAATTCAACCTGGACTGGAATGCGGATCCGGACTGAAAGTTTCTATCATCGACTAACCAGAAAGATGTTAAATTTGTGTACGCGAATGTAAAAAAATAATTTTAAAACGGTGGTATTGTTTTTACGTGTAATTCGGGTACGTGCAGTACGTGGAGTTTGTAAGCTTACGTTACGAAATAAAAATCAGACGGGGTGTCGCCACGACGGTGACAGTTATGCAGGGTAACTCCGTGTTGACAGGGGCTTTCAAAATGGAAACAGAGAAAATAATGCAGCATATATTCAACTCTCGTATCCAGGTGCTTTCGTTCGGCTCTCGCGCGGTTTCATCTCCTATTTTAATATTTCTTCTCCCTCCTCATCCACAGCACGCCACCGCAGACCTAAATCCCCAGTCGCTGTGTATACTTCCTTCCCCGCACGCCTTACCACACTTACATTCCGCTTCGTTTAGTCGTGCATACAAACCAATAACAGCAAAAAAAAAAAAAAAAACGGCCCTCCGCTCCCTTGCTAGGCCAGTGTGCTCAGCCCCAACCCAACACGGCTTGCCCTTGGGATTACGCAAAAAATATTGTTGGGCCCAGGGCCCGAGCGAGTTAGTGGAGCGTAATTAAAAAATTAAATAACTGTTTCCGTACGGGAAATGCTGGTATAAAAAGTGTGGGCGGGGCTGGAGGGAACACACGCCCGGCCAGCTGACTGGCAGTCGCGAGTTCGTAATTTGCTTTGCCTCCGTGCTTGCCCGCGCCTATTGTTCCGTGTATCGGCAACCCGCCGTATATTTGGAGGAACATGTTATCACAGTTTCCGTTTATTGTTACATGCATAGGGGTACTGGTAAGTGTGTTTTGTATACTAAACATATATAATTTCAACTAAGAATATGACGTTAGTGTTATAAACTAGAGGAATCTAGTTTTCGGGTAAGGTTTGCTAAGCATATCACAAATATCTGAAATAAGTAGTTGTAAAAACAACAACTATCAGATGATCCTAGCAGTCCCGGCATGCGTTGCAAGGCTCATTACATTTTATGGGTACTATTGCATCCTTAACCTCTCCACACAACCTTTTTTTGTTTGTGCAGAAATCTTCGCGAGAGCTCGCATAACTCTCAAAAGTTATTTTTTCACTAAATTTTTTGGGTTTCTTGTTCTTCCCCTCGACCCCGTTTCGCCCCCTCCCCCCCAATCTCCAGAATTAGTTTTTATATTTTAATAGAATTATTTTTGAGTGAACACACAACTCATTGGAGTTTCATAACAACCGGAAGAACGGTATATAGGACCACACAGAAGGCGAGCAAACAAGCATTACTTATTGCATCAAGGATAGTATAGAATATTACGTAAAGAGGTGGCGCAGTGGTAGCACACTGAACTCTCATTCGGCAGGACACGAGTCATCTTCCAGGCTGACTATCCTGGATTAGCTTTACCGGTGACTCAGTGATTCTGTAACGGTTTCTGAACACAGGCCGTGGTAACTTTCCTTACCGTCTACTGTTGGCCTGAATCGTTGACTCATTTATTGCTGCTGACAAGACGTGAAGAAAAAAGTTTGTATTTTTACAAGGAAAATAAGTGGAAACAAAAAAAAACAAAAAAAAGACTGTGTTTGTAAATTTACATGGTATAGACTTGTATTCGTACTTGAAATAAGAAAAAATTTAATTTTAAATATTTATTTTACTCTAATAATGACACTGCCAATATTGTTCAAATATCTTATAAATAAATAATTTGTACAAATAATTATTTTGTGAAACAAAATGTGCGGATGAGCCATAACGAACTATCATCCCTACGCTTAGATACCGTGCATAATACCTCTAGACCACCTAGACTAACATTTTTTTTGTTCTTTTTAATTTGTATATATTCAACGTATAATTCAATGACATAATTTTAAGGCACGCAATTAATTTGAATATTCTCTGCATTCTAGAAAAATACATTCCAGAGGATGTTATTTGTGTATAATTTCCGACAAACCTATGATTTTAGAAGATTACAAATATTCCCAACTTTTTTACCTAGAAAATCCCTGTAATCCTACAAAAAAATACTATTTCAAAGAATTTTTTTATATTAACAAAGTTTTTTTAAAACTACAAATAAATACTCAGAATCTTGGATAGTATGTCTTTGTAACTATGCTCAAAAACTGTTTAAAGTTATTTCAATCTGTAGCATTTACAGATAAAACTATTAAAAAACCTTTCACAGTGCTCTCTGTCATCATGACCTTTCAAACTTGTAATCCAAAATAAAGTAGTAAAACAATGAAATAAATATATTCACCATTGTATTAAATTATTATTTTGATGTCATTAGAAGAAAACACGTTTGGTGAATTTCAAAGTATTTTATGAAACGAAACTTGCATTTAACTCGTGAAATTTATCACACTTGCTAATGACGATCGCAAGTTATTTGAACTTTTGGTTATTTTTTTCAAAAGTATCTTACGTATAGTTTTATAAAATCACCGAAAATTTTATTTCTACTGTTATAAGACCGCTTAAAATAGCATTATGAGTTCCAATTATATAGCAATTTGTTACCGTTTTACTTTGTACGGAAACGACATTTTTTGTTTAGCTGAAGGAAGTACATTCACTGCTCAGAGTAAATCACACTCATTTATTCACGCAAATCTGTTTTAAACAATTACGAACAAGAAATAAGTTCTAGCCCTCATTATTATTGAAGAATCATGATTTGAATAATATAATCATTTTAGCTTTTTGTTGTTGTTACTGCTGTTTTTTCTTTAAATATTTTTTTACTTGCTATAATCATAAGGTACGGCTAACTTAAAACTCCAGTATTCAATGCATTTAATTAATTTCATCCTGAGACAATAAAAAAACGAACTGAATAACGCCGAGGATCAAAGGGTTTGGTGTGGATACGGCTATTTATTTTTAATGGGAGGTGAATCTGAATGGGACGAGAGATAATAAATAACAAGTTCCATATCGATAATGGTAAACCAAAATCGGACCCCAAATAAGTTTTGAAAGTGAAAATACATACCTCTCTACCAACTTGGATAGAAATAAGAGACGAGCTATGAGTGATAATCCTGGAAATGCTGTGCTAGACGTTACATTCAAGCTATCTTCTTCTAGTTCTCGGCATTTAAGTAAGATTCATCTGACACGAAGCTAGATAATTCTTAGGCAACGAGCGCAGCACTTTCATGAATCCCTCTGAGAATATCGCTTACTATCCTATGGTCAGCTTTCCTGTAGTTTCGACAAGGAACAGCGCTAGCTAGCGAAACGTTGTACTGGCTTGCTGGGAAAATGCTAATTAAGTTCAACCTCCAATCTCGATATGCAGCGTTAGCTGTAAAATACGCCAACGAGGTAGGGACGTGTGACCAGAAACTTCCTAGTAATATCGACAGTTGTAAAGTGGAGGGTAGGTAAAATGGCGTTAATAGGTACACAGTAAACTGAAAAGAAATCGTATACTAAAAACCAAAATATTTTCAGCTCTAATATTTCGGCAAATTTAATCTAGTTGGGGAGTTGTTGTAGGGGGAATTCATATAAATCAGAATAATTGGTTCGGAGTGTTTTTTTTTTTTTGCAAAATAATTTGCACTAATTTTTTATGTGTTTGCATAAAAATCTAAGTTAAACTTTTAGTTATGAAAGCTAATAAATAATAAATGTAATAAAAAACTTTTTAACTGGCAATTTTTTTTCGTTATTTTGGTAGGCGATATTTGATTTGTTTCATGACTTCATATAACAGATAAAATATTTATACCTAATCCTTTTAAATAATTTTCAACGAATTTTTTGAAATAAAAATGTAAACGTTTTTACTAAAATTTAAAGTCCTTTAATATTTCAACGGGTAGATCCGACACAGTGATACATTTTGTTGAAATAACAGTTGAGGTATGCATAATAATTAATGAGAACCTTTTTTTTTTTTTTTGGCGAGGGATTATACTAATGCTTTTAAAAGTATCCTGAGAATTAAAATTGAAATACAGAAGCACCTCAAAAATGCCAAGAAAATTATCTTGAAGAGTAATTATTTTGTGCTGCTAAGTATTATGTAAGTTGTGATCAGTAGTAATTTTAAATTGATTATTTATATACTTTTAATATTTTATGTATTTTTATTTGTTAATAAATACAATTTACTAGGTAAGCTACTTTCCATACTACAATAAAGACTAAAGATATTTGATAAATATTTTGGAAATAATTTTTACTGTTGAACAAACACTTAGGCAAGTAGAATTCGTTTACATTTTCAGGACTCACTGTTTTACGCCTGTTGATTTCTGTGGAGTATTTTGAATACACAAAGAAAGGAAAGGAATGTGTATGTTGGCTAGTTGTGTTACTTAATATTTAGACATTATATTCGAATTTTCGTGCATGCATAGGTATCTGTGTGAAAAAGGAAATCAGTGTCAATATGAAGAGGATGAATAGTGAGCAATAAAGGTTAAATATTAAGTTTGGTCGTTTGGCGGTAGAGGGAGTAATTCAAGCTCGTAACGCCAAAATGGTAACTAGGAAGGGGAGGAAGGTTGTTACATGTTAAATAGGGCAAAATGGGAATATTTTATCAGTACGTACATATACAACTTGCCTTGGACTTGAACCCGGAATTTTACAATCTAAATTGGGTAATGCTATGGAAATGTCATGTACAATCATGTCTGCATTATTTACTTAAAAAGGTCTTTTAAACTATTGGCAACATTTAATATTTGATATAGTTGTTCTGATAAGTACGCAATAAAATTCAAAGTTATCACACTAGTAACTTTCTACCAAATATTTCACATCCAGAGCTTCTACAGCAAAATAACCTTGGGCCAAATAAGTAGGAACTGATAACATAAAATGTTAAAATATATTTTCATTAACTATGGTGTTATTAATTAATGGTGAGTTCTACACAATTAAATTTAAGACAAGTTATATTAATGACTTTTTAGTGCTATGTTAAATTGTTACGTATTACCTAGCCGACGAAAGATAAGTACAAATTTTAATAGATTTCCGTTGATACGCGCTCTGAATGCAGTAACATGATTTTCCGAAAGAGTAAAATTGCAATTTTGTGTTGGATAAGAACATTTTACAAACGCTAGTCCTTTATTGTTATGAAACAAGTTAAGGGTATATTCAATCAATGCTTGTCATTTTCGTTAAATAATCCAGTGAAAATTTATGTGTCAGTAAAACAAGAATAGCATTAACAGAAATTACAATATTTGTTCTTCGTCTACCTACCTGTGCACTTCTTCATAAATTTATTGTTTAGTCGGTAATTTAAAATACTGTAGTTATTGTGAATCATAAATACGATGCTAGCATGATCATGCTTGTGGTTTAGCTTTAATGAAAACGCATTACGGTTTCGTGTAATTTTTTAAATTATTATTATTGAGATTGTTAATACGACAGTATTAACTATAATTTTTACTGATTTTGTGTGTATTGTTTTTGGTATTAATAAACTTGTGTTATATATAAATGAAACTGTTGATGTATGTGCGTTTATCAGATATTTATATTATTCAATGATGATGGCAAATGTTCTATATTTAAATGAAGAAAATTATTTTATTGCTGTTTTGAAAGGCGGAGATTTGATCCAGGAGCGAAGGAAAACTTAATTCGTTACAAAATTTGAAGTCAGGCCCAATTAGGAATGCGGAGACAGAAATGGATTTATCGAATCTTCTCTTTCCAAGTAAAAATAAACCATATTTACGTTTGTAATTCAGCACACTGCCTTTGAAAGGGATCCGACATCGGACGCATTTTATTAATTGGCAGCACTCGCAATCGCGTAGATTGTGCAAAGGACGCTTATTTCGGATTAGTAATATAATTCCGTGTTTCGTGGAATGTTTACCTAGGCTTGGTTGACAAAGCTTTACTACACACACAAAGAGGATTGCATGGGTAGTTATTAATGGACATAGGGAGACTGCTGACTAGTGTTGGATAAATTAAATAAAACCGTCAACTCGTGCACGTGTGTTTGGGAGAGAGAAAGGGAACGGAGCTAAAATCAAAGCCGGGATTGGGAAATCAGCTGCCAGAAATTCTAAAAGGTTCAAATATTTTTTGTTTTAAATAAGTACACCTAATAATTAATTTATAAAAAAATTGCTGCTTGAACGAAATTTTATTTAGAATTAATTAGTATATCATTCTTGTAGTAATGTGTCCCAACAATCCACAAATTCTCTGGCTATACAAAGTAGTTAACTTATATATTCTAAAATAAAAAAATGAATTGTAAAATGTGTTTGTAAGCGCATAACTCAACAATGCCTGGACCAATTTGGCCAAATCTTTTTTTTTAATGTTCGTTGAAGTTCAAAGATGGTTTTTACGGCGAGAAAAATTCGAATAATTGCCGAAAAAAGACCTAAAAACAGTAGAGTCAGTTTGAGCTTTATTGCTATTGTTGTTTAAACAATGTAGGTATGTTCCTGTGATCGAGGCCTTAAGCATTCACTCAGGTATTGTATAAAGTTTGGGGTGTGGGAGGGGCGGGGTTACGGGTTCGTATCCCGTGCAAGACTTTGCGATGGGAATTACACGACATTATACACACGTATTGCGCGCGCTCTTTACACTGCTATTGAGTACGCTAGCTGTTAAGGGGGATTGATCCCTGTCAGATCGGTTTTACGGTTTTTCTTATAAATCAGGGAATAGAGACACTGGTTTGCTTTTTTCACGCTGACAAGCCATAGTTTATGGTTTCATTCACTTTTTGGAATCCATATGGCATTGTTTCTGTTAATTTTGTGGCCTCTGTAGTCGCTCCCGTAAATAAAGCAATTATTCCTTTTCAGCTGTTTCCCGTTGCAAAATAATGAATGTATTATGGTTCCAACAAATACAGATAATCGATTAAGTTTGTATCTATGCTCTGTCGTGACAACAATTTTGTTACATCGACTGTAACAGAAGTTATCGAGAAGAAACAGATAAATCCAAGGTGATAGGGATCAATACCCCTTAAATGCCGGGCAGCTGTTTTGCGGTGGAAGCCGCAGCCGGGCAGCTGTTTTATAGAGAAATAAAGATGAATTAAAAAAATAAGTTCTGCAATTAAAGTACGCTTAGCGCAGTGGACTGGACAAATCTGTTTGTATTTGATGTTTTAAAGATAAACAGTGAATATAGTATAATATAGAATATAGTATCACCATCAATT